>JASTWK010001154.1:0-48087 GCA_030770225.1 Temnothorax unifasciatus
GATCTCGCGTACAAGTCCGCGAACGGACTTACCGCGGTAACCGACTCGGAGCGCCGAGCGGTGCCGAAAACAGCCGAGCGCGGCCGAGCGCCGCCGAACGCAATCGCGGCGTCGGGACGCCGTAACTCCCGACCGACCCGCCGCTCCATCCCGGCGCTCGCGATTGCCGTCGCGCATACTCCCGCCACGCCGACATCGCGCAACGAGTATAAAAGGCGCCGAATTGTTAATAACATTTAGATTCCGCCGTGAGCCAGCAAACCGACCCGACCAGTTCTCCGCTGCTCACGGATCCCACAATCCTACCAATTCAAACAACCAGGAGGTAGAGATTTTTCTCTGGCTCTGCCAAGTGACGTATCTAGGCGGTTGACTCGATCTTCCACCCGAGAACCTGTGACACCGGAGTGAACCAGGGTAAGAGAGCTCTTCTTTTACTCGCCAAAGATCTTGGCCACCCGGTGCCGCCTCCCGCCTCCACATACACGGAAAAAGCCCTGGTGGAAATGTACCTATGGGAACTAAGTTAAAGTACCCAATCCTCATGGGTATGTACCCAAGGGACATGGGCATATTCCCAAGGAACATGGGTATTTCCCCAAGAGAATATATGTTCCCAAGAGGATATACCCATGGATATACCAATTCTCATGGGTATGTCCCCAAGGGACATGGACATATTCCCAAGGAACATGGGTATATCCTCTTGGGAACATATATCCTCTTGGGGAAATACCCATGTTCCTTGGGAATATGTCCATGTCCCTTGGGGACATACCCATGAGAATTGGAAATATGCTCATGTCCTTTGGGGACATACCCATGTTCCTTGAGAATATGCCCATGTCTCATGAGGATTGGGTACTTTAACTTAGTATCCATAGGTACATTTCCATTAATGTTTGTTGTTGGTGATTATATCCAATATACCATAAAAAACTACTTTGTGAATAAAATATTTATTTGTCTAATTTTAACAAAAATTTACAGTAGACATTTTGAATGATCTGAATTGATCAATGAATGTTATTGATAAAGCTAGTCAATCCTTTTCATATATATTGGGAAAATCAGTAACATAAAACGAATCTCCACAATCCATTAAAATAGCTTTGTTAACTATTTTTTCTGCTTTTATCAATGTAGGTATACCGTACAAAAGTAATGAACAAACTTTTATGTGCAAAGCCTTTGCACCGCATTGATGAGTTGTTATAGATGTATTATGTTCAATATTTAAAGCACGGATAAGAGTATACACACAATGCTGTTGCGGAGTTTCTCTGTCACTCAAGAGCAATATTCGTTCAATCACTGCGTATCCTCCACATAACAATCGTACGATGGAGTCATTTGATTTCTCTCCTTGTCTGGTGTAGCATTTAGCATGATACTTAACATTATCCTTTATCATTCTTTCATAAGTACAGTTTGTTGGTTCAAGACCAGCTTCAGTGAAAGCATGCCTTTCTTCTTCCGTTAGTATCAAAAATTTATGAGCTCCTAAGATAGTAATGGAATTTACCTCGCGCACATTCTTAACAATGCGATAACAAAGTAAATCTGTGCTATAAGCTAGGGCATTATCACTTACATTATATAGCTGTATAACATTCGGTAAAAGTCTACACATTGAATATTTTTCTGCAATTTGACTTGCGGTACTTTTTACTCCTTTCACAAGTTTCATCAAACTACCATTTGCAGATTCAAAAGAAAAAGCAGAATAACACCACCATGGCCCAAGCATCTTAACCATTTTACCCATGTGCAAAAGTAAATGTGTGTTAAAAAACATTTTTGAAGGTCCATATAAATGTAAAAACTCGACGACATACTCAATTAAAAACCAAGTTGCCTTTTCTAAGTCAGATAATGTAATGTTGTCACTTAGGAATATATGTGAGGCAGAAACTAAGATACAATGATGCTTCAAATAACGCGCAGGGAGTATTCCAATTAGACATGGTAAACTATAAAATAGTAGCCAAGAACGCCACTCATTAGCTTTCCAATGCACTCGATCAGATATACTTCGAGGCCGTCTGGATATAGATGAAGGAGGACAAATTTTTAAAAGTCTGTCATCTACGTTACTTTCCTTATCTTTAATGGAAAAATCAACACCAATGGGAGAATCAAACCAAAGTGATGTAACAGTCTTCATATTTCCGAGTAATACACCATGTAAATAGTCAATCACACAACCAAACACCATATCAAACTTTCTAAGAATCCAAAATGAATTTTTTCCTTTGACACCCTTGACATCATCATCTACAGCTATTCTTTTCTCTTTTTTAAGATTTTCAACATGTTCCATTTCGTGCCTTGTTGTTTCATTACTTCTGTCTGTGACATGGAAAATCTTCGGTTCTTTGGTTTTGGGGTCAAAACCATTAACAGTATAGGACGTGCCAAGATCGTTTAGCAAATACACATCATCATTCATAATGTACTTTGCCTGATTATTATTATCATTTATCATAACACCAGGATGGTAACAATAACCGCACCCATAGTAACCGTTAAATTGCTTATTGTTTTGAACAATAGGTTTAGCTTTTGAATCCATGACATTTGCTAGTAAAACAATTTTACTATGAATAAGTTGTCCTGTTGGAGCTTTCCAGTGTAATCCAATACTGTTTAGTTCACTGACTTCCTTCACAAATGGAGACAAAAAAGTTGACATATTTGGTTCATTCTTGCCAAACCAAATACCACCTAACATTGAATTGGCTTGATCAAATCTGCATGAAGGAGGAAATTCATTTAATCGAAAATGTATTGGCCATAATGTGTTTTTACATCCAGAAAACAGACGGGCCCCATCCGTGGACATTGTTAAACTTAAACTATACTGGTTTGAAAGCGTCCCATTTTCAACAAGTTCTTTGTAAAGTAATCCATCAAAGATATCAAAAATAGCAAATTCATCTGGCTTGTTGCGGTTCCAACGATATTGGATCAACTCTAAAATATTTTCTGTGTTTTCCAGAAGAAAGGAAATTTGATCTTTTATAGGTAAAGTAACAAAAAAATAGCCATCATTCATGTTTTTTGTGCTTCCCTTTCGGTTACATACAGGACAATGTAATTTGAGAGTACTTGTTTTTTCACTTTTCAACACTTCTTTAAGATAGCACTGACAGTTAGGACAATAAAAGTGAAATGAATAATTAATAAATCCAAAAATTTTTCTAAACATATACTTAGTGGTTGGAATGTACTCATTTCCAACCAAAGAGTTCACAAACTTGCACAGATCCTCAGTTGCAATAGCAGTCAGGTTGTGTCGGAAAGAAAAGCTCCATATCATAAGCATTACATCAAATTTTGTTTGTCTATTATTAAAAAGAATTTCTTCTTCCAAGCCTTCTAATTTTTTTCCACCAATGATAAGCTTTTCAGTTAATAGTTGATTTTCATTTCCTTCATCCTCATCGATACTGCTGTTTTCAGCAGAAGTTTCAATATTTGTACTAGATAAATTAGATTGTGCATTAGTCTCCTGCAAAAAAATATAAACCTGATTACACAATAACAAAACAGAAGGAAACAAAACAATATACAATAAAACTTTTTTTAGATAGTTTGTTTTAGATAGTTTTTACAACAATCTTTAATAATATTTATTATAATAGGGGTACTCAAATAAGAGTTAGAGTTTAACGGTTTGACAGGTTATGTCGGGTTAAACCGTTAAACTCTAACTTATTTGAGTACCCCTTTTATAAATGATTACTATTTTAAAAAACTTTCGTACAAATGAAGTTTCTGAATCAAAAGAAAATGAAGAAACACTCATGGCATCTGATTCAGTTTGTTTATTCCAGTCAGGCTCTTTATCAATGTTTTCCACTGTATTACAAATAGCAGATGCGTTAGAAATATCTTCATTCTGTAATACAAAAAAAACACTCAGATTTAAAAAATCTATAAATACTGAACTATTTTGTCATAAAACTGCTAAAATTATATACTTATATACTTAACGAAATTATTAAAAAGTATTAATTAAAGTATTAAAGAGTAATAGTAAAGAGTAGAGTATTAAAGAGTACCTCAATAAATGCCCTTTCTTCTGTAATTGGCCTTGGTATTTCTTCGTTAATATGCTGATGAGTCTTATTAATATTTTCTTCTAATTGTCGGTGCCTGTGAGCTGTTGAGCGTGGTGGCTTAGGATTAGAATTATTCAACCAAAGTCGATATTGCCTTCTAGATGACTGCCTTTCGTTTTCCATTTTATAATCGAAGAAGTGCTTTTAAGCAAAACAGCAATCAATCAGATTTACTACTTTACTGACAATGAGCTTTGTTTGAAATACGGTACATAGTTAAAGCGAGTAACATATAAAAGTGGCTACAGCCATCTATCGCATGAATATTTAAATCATTGAGTTCCGTAAACATACCCTAGATGGCAAGACATGCTAGTCTAGATGGCAGATCGTGCGAGCATAGAGACTAGTTCCGAGCGTATGCGCAAGTGTCGTGTCGCACGGGTTTCTGGTCACGCGTCCATCACGTGATGATGTATGTGGTGGGGATGTGCGAGCACGAACGTGCAAGCGCGCGACAACGGTTCATTCGAGATCTTTCGCCCGGTAGAGTCACATCTCAGTATATATTCAGTTCTCTCGAATATTCCATGCGAAATCGCATTCAAGCCTTTGTCGTGTATCAAGCTCGTGTCGTACTACGCTATTGTCAGTTACTAAGCTTTTGTTGTACACCAAGCTATTATCCTGTGAAGCGCGTATTTTTATGTGTAATACGCGTATTCGTACATTTGTTCGGACATTAAATCAATCACTCGGGCGAAGAAAAGACAGTGCTACCAGAATCTTCCGCTCGATTGCATCAGCATTACGTGGCAAGGAAGGACAGCCGAAACGGAAGCCGGAAGGACTGCCATTCTTTAAATTGGCATTCACCTTTACCAGGGCCATGCATTACAGAATGACGAGCCTCTGAGGATCTTGCTTACAGCAGCCAATTTGCCATATACTTCGGATTACTAGTCCTCTCTCTTGCATCGAATGAATAACGCATACTGCAGATTTCATTACAAGGTAACAGATTTCTCTGTGAAATCCAAGATATTTCATTCGTGAGACATTCGTCAGGCACGAGCTCGCGGAGGGTCAGTATAATATAATTATACTAATCGGCGGACCGCGTACTATCTTTGATTGCAGGAAATCTTACACGTGCTACACTAAGAACCGACTTTACGAGTCTGTCTGCGCACGTAAGAACACTGACGTCAGTAAATCTATTCCATTAATGGTTGCAACCAGTCTACATCCCTTCTCAAACTGTACATTTTTGATATATCGCCAAAATACGGACGATACATATATGAACGTGTCTCAATTGGTGAGATGAAATTTGTCTATTTTACATTGAAATTTAAGATTACGTGCGTGACTTTGATACTTTCAAGTCAACCTTGTAAATATTCATAAGTATTAAGTGTCTTAGTACCGGCATTATATTTCACTCTATTTGCCTTTGCGTCAAAGAATTCCAGATAATTTACTACTCATTTTAGCCTTTAATGATCGTTCTGATTCGTATTTCCTTTTTTGAGAGAAAATTCATTAGAATTATTTCATAGACATTGCGTTTATTAAAACTTGTATCCTACGAAAGATTCGAAGCGAACACTTCATATCGTAATGCGTTTCACTTTAATTACTGTTCGTCAGTTCTACTTTATTATTGCCTTGATCTTATTATGTTCCTTTAATACTTATCGACTCACATGGAATAATCACATTCTTTATGATAATACTTTCTTGATTAATTATGACAAAGGAAATATACAGTTCTAAGAATTCAAGCATGAATGTCCAAGCAAACTAAATACGTTATGTTTCTTTTCCTTTAAGTGAAAGATTTAATTTCTTCATAACTGATTAACAAACCAAACGTATTCCATGCAAGTGAAAATATTTATATGTTATATATTTCTCTGATTATATGTTTGTATGATTTTTTTTATGTTTCATATCAGAGTATTTCAATTAATCCTTTCTGTGTTAAACAAAATTTCAACGAATTTAAAGAAAGTTTAATTCTCACATACGAATATTGAATTTATTGTCAAATTTCTTAATGTTGGATATTAACCCTGACAAGGTTACTGATTCAAGAATTTACAAACCAACAAGGAGAATTTATACACAGACGGATTGACTGAAGTCTACTGCATTTATGTGTTAATTACTATTATTTGTCACATATTTGATAACTTTATGAGTGTGAACATACTAATTCTGAATACTCATACTCATACTCATACTCATACTCATACTCAGTATTCATTCTGAATACTCCTATATACAGTGTCTCTTTCACGACCATATTCGAGACCACGTCCATTCGAGCGTGTACAAGCTTAGTGAACGATCGTAGTTATGTCTCATGGGGTCTTAGAAAAAGTATATTTGTTTCAATCAAAAGCCGCGACACAGATTTTTGTATAATAATACATAACGCATAAGAAAATCAACCAATCAGAGTTCTTTATTTCCTACCTAGAGAGAGAAATGAAGAACTCGGATTGGTTGATTTCCTTATGCATTATGTATTATGCGCGCGCATGTGTCGCGGCCTTAACTGATTGCAATCAGTGCAGCAGTGTAGAGAGTGTGCCGAAAAAGAACAGGCTCCATGAGACATAACCACACAGATGCATTCAGTATTACGACCGTTCACTGAGCTCATTGTCAGTAAAGTAGTAGGTATACGCTCGTAATGTATTAATGTAGCGACGGTGAGATGGCCAATGGCCATTGGCTACACTGATATATTTGTACAATTGTACATGTAGTGTTCGATAATCTAGCCGCTCTGTTAATTGTAAGTTAAATATTTTAGGTTAAGTGACTTGATTGTCACAAAAAGCCGGTTTTCGCAATAATTCTTATTTTAGAATTATTTTGAATATCAAGAGTGTGTTCTTATTCAAGAATAATAAGTAAAAGAAGAAATTATGTGGGCACGTGTACAGTACGAAATTGACCAGGAGAAAATGGATGTGCCAATATCTTTTTTTAAAGATCATGAAGTTGTAGTGAAAGAGTTGGAAAACAATGTGAGAAGACCAGAATATAAAGTATTTTAGAGCAAAAAATCATCCGATACTCCAGCAAAGATGCTTAAAGAACAAGGAAGAATTATCGATGTTGAAAAAATAATACGTGGGAAGAAAAGTGGTCCTATTACAGGATACTACAATGCCAAGCTGATACAGTTTGCAGGTTTGTGCGGATTAATATAAAATATAGTTATCCAAATATAAATTCATACAACAAGTAAAATAACCAGTTTACATTAGAGTTGTTTTATTGATTACATTTACACACTGTCCTTAATTAGGTTAAATAGCATCGATAGTTCTTTGACGGTCCAATTACAGACATTCTTCAAAAGGAATGAAATGGCTATAATTGACCAGTTAATCTGCTCACAACTCGATGTTACTAAACTCGATTAAAGATGCGATTAAGGATAGCATGTATCATCGGTCATTTACGTATATTTTCAGGATCTCTAAAAGAACTTCTGGCTTTATTTGAAGAACCAAAAGGACGCCGGCCTTTGAAACCCAATGCTAATTCAACTTCTAGTGAGATTAAGAAGCAGGTACATTCTATTTGTATGATTAAAAGTTAGTGAACGTTTGCTTTTGTCCAATTTTTAATCATTAGTTGTACTTGATTTTCCTTGACAGTCAATGAAGGGTAAAATTCAAAAAGAGAACAAGTCTTGCAGTGAAAAGGCTAGACAACTTAATCTTGATCGCATCACTCAATCAACCGTGGAGGAAACAGAATCTTCGCAATCTCTTACCAATATGTCTAAGAGTGAAAGTGAAGAATCTAATCCTGTATTTTACTCTGCATTTCTTTTTTCAAGTATTATTTTAGACATTGTTTTTAATCACACTTCTATTTTTTTAAGGATAATCTATGTGATACTGAGCTTTACTTTCTTGAAAAACAAGACAACTCTTCTGCTAATAATGCAAAAAACTTAAATACTTCTTCAACGTTTGCGAGTATTTCTCCTAATGAAAAGAAAAGAAAAAAGCCCGAAGATAATAGTTTCTCAGTGGAGTTTGAAAATGTAATTAAAAAATTAAAAGAGAAAGACAGATTAATAGAAAGTCTTTATTTGGAAAAGAAAGAAGATAAGAAGTGGAAGAACGATTTTTTGATATTACAACAAAAGCATAAAGATCTTCAAGAGCAGTTTAATACCTTATTAAAACTAAATACCAAATGGCAAGAAAAAGAACTGTCCCGCCATAAATCTCAATCCTCACACAGGTCATCTAGCCATAACAAATCATTATCTCATCACAGCATCGAAGAACAAAACACTCGTAAGTACTTAATTGTTAGAAATAATCTATAAATAAAATGTAAATGTATGTTATATGGTTTACATTTATTTTAATATTTTAATTTATGTTGTATGTTATACAGAGTGTCTAATTTAAGGTTGCCAAAACAAAAACTGGAGGTAGAGTAGGTCAAACCGAGAAGAAAAATTATGTACCATTTTGCAAAATTCCTATTAGTTATCGAGTAACTAATTTAAATATTAGAGCGAATGAGCGCTTGGATTGAACACGGTGAGCGGTATGGCGAAGAGAGGTGGAGTCAACGAGCGACGGTAGACAAGCAGCAAGTGGCGAGTGGGGGGCGACGCGAGAGACTTTTAAAGTCTTGTCTCGCATCGCCCCCCACTCGCCGCTTGCTGCTTGTCTACCGTCGATCGTTGACTCCACCTCTCTTCGCCGTATAACGCTCACCGCATTCAATCCAAGCGCTCATTCGCTCTAATATTTTCTTTAATTGTTCGATAACTAATAGAAATTTTGCAAAATGGTACATAACTTTCCTCCTCGGTTTGATCCAATCTACCTTCAGTTTTCGTTATGGCAACCTTAAATTAGACACCCTGGATATAGTTCACAATTTTGTTTCAGATAAGTTAAAGGATGATGACATAAAAAAAAATCCAATGAGTTCCTCAAAGCTTCCCATTCCTTTCAATCATGATTTAAGTGGTGTACAATGCTCTGAGGTAAAATGTTAAAACGTTATGTCAATTATGGCTTTGTCAAAGTTTTTATAATTTAATTTCTTTTTGTATGTATAATAGATGAAGTCAAAACATGAAGGTTCAGATAATTTCACGGACATAGAGATACCAGCGGTTGGTTTCTAATTAAATAATTAATTTTTATAATTTTAAACGTCTGTGATAAACATTTTTGTCTAAAATATTGATTTTTTTCTTTAGTATGAAGATAATAACGCTCGTGAAATCAAGGTTTTACATATTGAAGGTTTAACCTCGCTTGAAGATAATAACGCTCGTGAAATCAAGGTTTTACATATTGAAGGTGTAACCTCGCTTGAAGAAAATAACTCTGAGTTGGCTCTCATGGATAATTCAGTAAGTTCTAGATAGTCTATAGAATAAATTGTACAAGGTTTTTGGAAAAATCAGTTCCTCTAATAAAATAAGTTTTTTTTTTAGATTTTGCCAAATACATCACAGTCAAAGACAGAAAGAATCATAAATACTATAGACAATCATAAACAGGAATCTACAGCTACTGATAAACAGGTCTGTAAGAAATATAATTTAAGTTTAATATTCAATATTCTTGGTTCTGAAATATTAAGAGTTCTTTAAAAATTTGGATAATGCATAGTGCATTTTTAATAAATTTGTGGGACTTGTGTTCTTTTATTAATCCTTTTTAAACTCTAAAGTTGTATGCATGTTTGCGTGCATGTTTATAATTTCAGACTAAATTGATTGTTGATTTGTCGTATCTGAAGAAAAACAGCGATATTCATGGACCTGCTTGTGAAATTCAACATGCTAGGAATGTGAGTGTTGTTACAACCTCTACTTTCAGATAATTGTTGGGCATGTATTTTCGGTTACAATAAATTAATTGTTTGTATTAGGGAAGCTATCTACTCTCTGTTAGAAAAACTTCTCATAAATCGGATCGTGATGTTCATTCTAATAAGTTTTGGTGGATTGGACTATGTTAACAACTGTTTTTCAGGAATATAATTTTTTTTGTTTATAGGATTTCCAGTTTTCCATAATTGCTGATTTTTTTAAATTAGTATGAAAGAATGTTGCATCTCAATAGCTTTAATTTATTAAGCTGTTCATAAATTAATTTAATAAAACTAGTAGATTTTTATTTTATAATTTGCATTTTGTATATTTTTATCATCTATATGATTAAAGGTTTTAATTCAAAAAGATTTTCTTAAATAATAAGTTTGAGAAAAATAAAGTAATATTTCATTAATTTGAACAGTATTTTGATTTTTTATGCTTTTATTTTTCTGATGCTGTATATAATTATTCCTTTTTATTGCACTTAACTGCACTAATAACTGAATTAAAAAGTGCAATAAAAAGGAATAATTATATACAGCATTAGAAAAATAAAAGCATAAAAAATAAATTTCAAAATCCAAGCAAAATTAAATTTTCTTCAAATTATATACCATTGTGCTATCATATATAGTATATATGATAGCACAATGGTATATAATTTGAAGAAAATTTAATTTTGCTTGGATCCAGGCATTTTTATATTTTGGAGATTAATATTAACAGTTGTTTTGCCCTTCTTTGCATCAGATTGCTACTGTATCACAGGCCCAGTTCGATAAAATTAACAAAATTGATGTTGGACCAAAAGGCGATGGAAAATTTGTTAAGAAATTGGCGGATCTACTATGGAACAGACAAGAGCTTTTTAATAGAAGTGCATCGGGCAAGCCGTGTCCAAATAAAGATGACAGTGAAGCACGGCCTGCGTGCTCTCCTTTAAAAAAAACGTACATAAGAGGTAAATATAACAATCTGTTAATAGCAAATTACACAATTATGGAAAGCGTATATGTATGTAATTGATAATTAATTTAATTATTATCAATACAAACCTGTGTCATTTTTCTAATCCCCTCTTTCCCATTACACTGTAAAGGATTATAAATAAACATATATATTTCAGATCTCATGAAAGCACGAATTAGATTCGAACGGATGGACGGAAAAGTATCCCAAACTGAATTAAATCAGCGACTAGGTTCCATTAATAAACATATCGCATCAAAAATAAAAACCATCAGGAATAGTCATCTAAAATCATCCACAAAGAAAGAAAACGACACGGATAGTGAAAATGAATAAAAATGGTAAATTACTGTGACCAAGAGAACTTCTTTTCAAAATATGCATTATATTGAAGTGTATTGAATTGTAATATTTCCTAACACAATTTCTAACAATATTGTTATTATTGGTGCTGTTTTACAGGGCTTGGCGATAGCAGCAGTAAGATTTAGGTTTGATGGACAGCCTATAAATGAATTAGACACACCTACCACACTGGAAATAGAGGAAGGAGACACAATAGAAGTATATCAGCAGCAGACCGATGGTTTCTCGTGTTGAAACGCAATGCAGCGCGTTTACAAATGGACTAAATGAAATTTACCGTTCCAGCAGTGTTTATTAACAGAAAGCATGATTTATTTTTCTTTTGTTTATTTTCCTCTGCGCTCTGCGTGAGACTTCAATCCATTACATAATACGCAAGATTCACTTACGTGTACAATGTTTGACGCTTAATCTCGTTTTTATCTCATTGCTTTTTATCCATTGAGTATGATTACATATTTACTATTTCGAAATATTCGATATATTCTTTTGATATTTAAAGGTGTCCATTATGTCATCGATTGAACTCTGTTTGGCCGAAATGGCCTTTTACTGTAAGTTTTAATACACATTCGAGTACAATCGTACACGCAATTTGGCGTGAAAATGCAAGTTTTTGTTACTGCCGAGAGAGAGAAAAGCGAAACACAAGTTATGTAAAGGGAACACCCATTACACCCATCGCCGTCAAGATCCTCTAAAAAACCTCGAGATTCCATGTACATGAATTTTTACGTGAATATAACATTGTAATGACTTAACGACTTAATGAACTTTTTAGATATTTTCTTTCTATATTTGTAAAGGGTGTACAGGAGAATGATATGTAGATTAAGGGCGTACATGTCCATGATGTGTGAGTAAGAAACTCTGCAAGGCTCTGGCTTTCGTCTGCTTCAAAAAACCGAATTTTGTACCCGTACTGTCATTATCTATAATTTCTACGTGGCTCACGTTACTTTGATGTACATGAACGAGAATAAATTGCACATTATCTTTTCTAAAAGATAAAGAAAAATTAATTTTTTATATGTACTGTGAGTTTTCATTTGTATTTTATATGTACTGTGAACATACCCATGAGGAGATACCCATGAGCAGATACCTATGAGGAGATATCCAGGGTATAAAAAAAAGGGAAGATACCCATGAGCACAAATGGGACATCTACCCATAGGCATATCCACTTGAGTATCTCCCCATGAGGAGATACTCAAGTGGATATGCCTATGGGTAGATGTCCCATTTGTGCTCATGGGTATCTTCCCTTTTTTTTATACCCTTGAGCACATTTCCACTAGGGAGGTATTCACCGTATGAGATCATGCAAGGCGGACCATGAAACGCGCTGCGCCCTGCCACTACGCTGGGCCGTGTCTCCCACTCTCTTCCGTCGTGCGCCCATGTCAAAACACGCTGCCGCGCAGCAACGTCTTTCCTCGTTCTAAGCACGGTATTTTCCCGTTCATCGCACCGGCTTTCGCGTTGCGAACGTAGCACGTCGTATCTTGCAGCGCTGCGCGATATTTCGACTTTCGTATGGGACTGAAAATCAAATAACCGAAAGGAGGAAGGGAGGCACATAACGCCTATTTGAAACATTTTTATTTTATCATTATTATTGTCAGTATTACATAAAATATAATTTACAATATGTGTCTGGTCGCAATTAACATAGTGCCATCTCCTTTAAAAAGTAAACATGGTATTCTTGATATCAAAGAATCATACCGTATAATTTTTTTTTCACTTAAAGGTACAACACTGTGAGCGAAATAATGTGAATTGAAACCAATCAGTTGAAAAAGGATATATTCAAAAAAAATATTGCTATCAACAGAATAAATTTTACTTGAGTAAAGTTTATTGCTTTCGACTACAATTGGCAAGTATGTCAGAAAAACGCTGCGACGTTTCGACCCTTCGGGATTGAGTCCTTATCAAGCACTGGATATAAAATAATTTCATTAGATGTAGGTTCGGTCGAAGAGATAAAATACACAATCAAAAAATAAAATACAATAAATACCTGATAATACGGTTTTTGTCAAGAACCCTACACATCTGTATTTACGAGGATTTTACCGGAAATAGTTATAAATTTATCGCTAGAACACAATAGTCATGATCCAATCAATATTAACGTAAATTAATGAGCAACCAAATTTTTCATTTTTAAATTTTACTTATTTCTCCATATTCTAATCCGTCTTCTAAAATATAAGCCGCAATGATCGTTTTGCATTTGTAAGTCACATCATTTACTGTGACAGAACAAAGAACATATTTTACAGTAGAAAAAGGAAACAATAAAAAGAAGTATAGGCTCTCTAAACTAAACAATGTGAATAGGTGAGGCAATTAGAGCCAAGCGCGGTAATCAAAGCGCAAACCAATTTATAAAGATAAATAAATATATTAACGAACGTTTCGACACATTATTCGCGTCCTCTTCAGCGTTAAAAGTTACATAAAGTCAAAACGAAAATTTACAAGAACAATTAAACGAAGTCGAGTATAAGGCGTAGTCAATAGACGAATAGAGTATAAAGGACGCAGTCAAAAATTAAAATAAAACCAAGATTGAAATCCTACGGATGTACCGTCATGGAAAGTCCAGATATGCCGGTGTGCACTCGCTCCACATCCTTCGCATCTTTGAAATAATCTCGCCAGGTTGAAAGACCAGGTGGGTAAAAAAGACTCGAAAGCCCTACCTGCACCATCAAACGGAGTCGCAATGTGGTAAAGGCGTAAATTATCCATGATAATCAGATGACTGATGAATTTACTTACAGAGCGATTGCAGACCAGAATATCGCATTGTAACAACGAGCTTAACGGTTCGACACGTCGCAAGTGAGTAAGGCATTGGTGGGAAGGTTAACATAATAGAGACCAATGTATACACCGAGGGAGGGGATAAACCTATCGCATACAGTTGTTTTAAATTTTTGACAGTCTCTCTATCACATTTAAATAAGTATCCGGCAGATTCTCAGCGTCAGTCTGTAAATTCAACCCGTTTGACTGCTTTTTTATGCATATCATTTCAGAAACTAAACGTTTATAATAGTAGGATTCATTGTCCAAGATTTCCACGTTATTCCAATCGAAATCATGACTCCGTTCCAATCTATGCTCGGTTTTGACAGAATGATTCGGAGTATTCCAATTAATATGATTGCGATGCTCCTTAATTCTTGTTTGCAATTGCCTACTAGTTTTGCCCACATAAGAAGCGTCGCAATCATTGCAATTAATCTTGTACACTACGTTACATTTATTAGACCGTGGAAGACCATCCTTATGCGCCTTGATGAATGTGCGCATCTTATTTAGGCTGTTATACGATAGTCTTACATTCAAATCCCTTATGGCGTTCTTAAATTTTTCTGTAATCGTAGGGATGTACGGTAAAGTGAAAAAAGGAATAACCTCCTCTTCATCCCGTCTCACATTCGTATTCAAGTCTCTGTTAAACAAAAACTTAAGACGCTCGCGTAAGATTCCAAAGATGAATTCTAATGGATAACAATTGTTAAGTAAGATTCCAATGACCAGTCTGAGATTTTTAGCATGCAAGGACGGGTGCGACAGCAAAAATGCCCTGTCTATTAAGCCTATGGCCGTCCCTCTTTTTTGGCATACCGGATGCTGCGACTTAAAATTTAGATACCTGACAGAAAATGTTGGTTTATGGTACCAATCAAAAGTTAGCCTATTGTTGTTCAATATCATCGTGATCTCTATGAAATTCAACGTGTCGTCCTCCCCG
The DNA here is from genome assembly GCA_030770225.1 of Temnothorax unifasciatus. Classification (NCBI taxonomy): domain Eukaryota; kingdom Metazoa; phylum Arthropoda; class Insecta; order Hymenoptera; family Formicidae; genus Temnothorax; species Temnothorax unifasciatus. The sequence goes on from JASTWK010001154.1 coordinate 15,071, forward strand.
ATTTCTATGGTAAATTTCAGCCTAGGATGGAAGGAGTTAAAAACATCTAAGGTATGCTGCAGCAAAGCTGACGGTGCCGCAAGTGTTATATCATCAATGTATCTTTTATAAAAAGGTGGGATATATTTTAAGGTGCTAAGGGCTATAATTTCTAAATCTTGCAACACTATGTCAGCCGCCATGGGGGAAAGAGGAGAACCCATGGGGACGCCGAAAGTTTGTCGGTAAATTTTCCCATTAAACACAAAAAAAGTAGAATTCAGCACCAGCCTGACAGCAATAAAAAAATCCGATTTAGGGATCTTGCAATTTTTGGCAATGAAATTCTATCTGACCGATATGCTGTCTAGTACCCTTTCAATGGGTACATTCGTGAATAAGGAAACAACATCCAATGAGATCAGTTTGTAGCCGTCGTTGACATGTGTGTTCGCAAGTTCTTCCACTAAATCGATGCTATTCTTTACAAAGCTGCGGGCTTTCGGAAAGCTTTTGAACATTATACGATGGAGAAAGGAGGCCAGATCATATAAGGGGCTATTTATAGAAGATATAATAAGTCTAAAAGGACAATTAGGTTTATGAATTTTAGGAAGTCCGTATGCTCGCGGTAAAATTCCGTCGCTACAATAAAGAGATTTGTAAATTGACCCTGTAATATAATTCGCATTCCTCCATCTAGTTAGTAATTCTCGTGAGCTTGAAATGAGTTTTTTCGTGGGATCCGTCTTAATGGATATGTAAGTGTCTCTATCATTTAACATTGTTTCAATTGCAGCAATGTATTTATCTTTGTCGAGCGCGACTGTTACGTTCCCTTTGTCAGCCCTTGTGAGAATTAAATTCCTGTTATTGTTAAGGAATTTTTTAGTTGCGGCCAATAATTTAAGGATATTGTTGTTGAAATTGTTTCTAGGAATTGAATAATTCGGAATATTGTTGATGATGGGTGCCACTCGATTCCTTACCGCGGTCTGCTTGGCAAGGGGAAACTTTATCAAATTATTTTCAATGCTCTTAATAAATTCCAACGTCAGATATGGAGGCTTTGCTACAGGAAGGCTGAAATTATCACCCAATTGTAATAAACATTGAATATCTCTCGGTATAGCTGTACAGATTGGAACGGAGTCATGATTTCGATTGGAATAACGTGGAAATCTTGGACAATGAATCCTACTATTATAAACGTTTAGTTTCTGAAATGATATGCATAAAAAGGCAGTCGAACGGGTTGAATTTACAGACTGACGCTGAGAATCTGCCGGATACTTATTTAAATGTAATAGAGAGACTGTCAAAAATTTAAAACAACTGTATGCGATAGGTTTATCCCCTCCCTCGGTGTATACATTGGTCTCTATTATGTTAACCTTCCCACCAATGCCTTACTCACTTGCGACGTATCGTTAAGCTCGTTGTTACAATGCGATATTCTGGTCTGCAATCGCTCTGTAAGTAAATTCATCAGTCATCTGATTATCATGGATAATTTACGCCTTTACCACATTGCGACTCCGTTTGATGGTGCAGGTAGGGCTTTCGAGTCTTTTTTACCCACCTGGTCTTTCAACCTGGCGAGATTATTTCAAAGATGCGAAGGATGTGGAGCGAGTGCACATCGGCATATCTGGACTTTCCATGACGGTACATCCGTAGGATTTCAATCCTGGTTTTATTTTAATTTTTGACTGCGTCCTTTATACTCTATTCGTCTATTGACTACGCCTTATACTCGACTTCGTTTAATTGTTCTTGTAAATCTTCGTTTTGACTTTATGTAACCTTTAACGCTGAAGAGGACACGAATAATGTGTCGAAACGTTCGTTAATATATTTATTTATTTTTATAAATTGGTTTGCGCTTTGATTACCGCGCTTGGCTCTAATTGCCTCACCAATTAACATTGTTTAGAAAAAGGAAAATAATAATTAATTAAAATATCTTCAATCTGTACACCATGCGTGATATCTAAATCTTTGTAACTAGAAAACCGTACATTCATTTGACTCAACTGATACCTAATTAGGTTATTATTTTCCTTTTTCTACTGTAAAATATGCTCTTCGTTCTGTCACAGTAAATGATGTGACTTATAAATGCAAAACGATCATTGCGGCTTATATTTTAGAAGACGGATTAGAATATGGAGAAATAAGTAAAATTTATTCTGTTGATAGCAATATTTTCTTTGAATATATCCTTTTTCAACTGATTGGTTTCAATTCACATTATTTCGCTCACAGTGTTGTACCTTTAAGTGAAAAAAAATTATACGGTATGATTCTTTGATATCAAGAATACCATATGTTTACTTTTTAAAGGAGATGGCACTATGTTAATTGCGACCAGACACATATTGTAAATTATATTTTATGTAATACTGACAATAATAATGATAAAATAAAAATGTTTCAAATAGGCGTTATATGCCTCCCTTCCTCCCTTTCGGTTATTTGATTTTCAGTCCCATACGAAAGTCGAAATATCGCGCAGCGCTGCAAGATACGACGTGCTACGTTCGCAACGCGAAAGCCGGTGCGATGCACGGGAAAATACCGTGCTTAGAACGAGGAAAAACGTTGCTGCGCGGCAGCGTGTTTTGACATGGGCGCACGACGGAAGAGAGTGGGAGACACGGCCCAGCGTAGTGGCAGGGCGCAACGCGTTTCATGGTCCGCCTTGCATGATCTCATACGGTGAATACCTTAGAGCCGCAACGGGCACGGACCAGTTCGGACGTGTTTTGTCCGAAAGGAAATTTTTTTTAAAGTATTGCGACTGTTACTGTCTGCATTGTGTTATCATCATCAGTACCTTTGGAATTTTGCTAATATACGATGAGAGGTTCGCCCTGACCTATATTTGAGCAGCGCTCGACGGCCATTATAATAATAAGAAGAAGAAGAAGGTGAATACCTTTTTCCGTGTATATCCGCTAAGACTCTTGGCCGCTCGATTCCACGCGCTCCCGCGCCGCGCGCGATTCTCGGTATATTGCCGGTATCCGCAACCCTTGTACATACCTCCGATACTCGCGCCCCGCGATCTCTGTACATACCTTCGATACTCGAACTCCGCGACCTTTGTACCTATCTCCGATACTCGAACGCCACGATCTCTGTATATAACTCCGCCGCATCCGCGATCTTACTGTATATCATACCGCTACGATATTCACGTCGATCTCCGCGATCACACCGATGTATGTACTTGCGCGTAATCGAATAAACTTTGTTACGTTTCACGTCGATCTCCGCGATCACACCGATGTATTGCGCTTAATCGAATAAACTTTGTTACGTTTCCTATTTTAACCGAGTCTTGTGTCCTACTCCGAACCCTGACCAGCCGCGAGCTAGATCCGCGCTTCGGAAGCTAGGTTGTTTTAAGGAAGGTTAAGATAGTTTTGATTGCTTTAAAAGAATTCACGAATACACAATCTTTCTCCCTCGATATAAAGTGTGTTCTGTTTCCTATTCCAATTCTCGAGACCAGGCTTGTGCGCAAGCTTGTACATTAAACATAAGTAATGAATAGTACAACAGTATATTCTAAATGAAATACATGCAGTAAGTTTACAATTCGCGTGTAAACAGTTTGCCAGATTTGCAAATCTTTTTTATTTTTCCATTAGAAATTCTCTGTTTTGATAAAGAAAAACTAACATGTTAACATTTATAGGGGAAAGACAGTTACGTTTAGCAGACACAATATTTTCAGTAGAAGAAAAAACGCGTTCAGAGCTTGCAGATGAAGCTGGAATACACAAGAACTTTGCAGTTTTGGCTATCGCAGGAAAAGAGGTTTTATGTGCTTCCCGGGAAAAAAAGATTATATATAATTATATATCATTATATATATATAATAGGGCGACCCAAAAAAAACGATTATTTTTTTTTTCAAGTCTCCTATGAAAATATGTTAGTTTATCATGTTTTAAAAGCCCCCTCCAAAGGACAGCTCAAAAAAAAATTTTTAAAGGGTCGCTCAAAATTTTTTAAAATTTCCAAAATCGTCAAAAATCGATTTTTTTTTATATAATTTTTCTCGTGATTTTATTTCTTTCTACATGAAAAATCATGAAGATCCTGAAAATTTCAAGTCAAAATTTTAATATTTAAAAGTCGCTCCAAATTTTTTTAAGTTTTCAAGTCGAGTACTTTATATCTTTTCGAGCTACTTCTGAACATGAATATTAACGAACTTAATATTTTTCTTCTTGAATTTGACATGCTAAAGAATGGAATTAAAGCACGAGAAACAAAAAAAAAATTTAATGAACAATTTTCACTATTTTAGTATAATTGTAAAAAAATCATAATTTTTTAAATTATGTAAATTAATTTATTTTACAAAAATTAACATTTTAATAATGTTTTTATAATTTTTTTTAACATTTTTATAATTTTTAAACACAACAATAGTCAATTATTAGATATATTTTCAAATTATTTTTAGTTCAATTTATTGACGTTAGGCGCGCCAGTCAAGTATTATTTATAGTTTTATAGTATTATAAAAACATTATTAAAATGTTAATTTTTGTAAAATAAATTAATTTACATAATTTAAAAAATTATGATTTTTTTACAATTAGACTAAAATAGTGAAAATTGTTGATTAAATTTTTTTTTGTTTCTCGTGCTTTAATTCCATTCTTTAGCATGTCAAATTCAAGAAGAAAAATATTAAGTTCGTTAATATTCATGTTCAGAAGTAGCTCGAAAAGATATAAAGTACTCGACTTGAAAACTTAAAAAAATTTGGAGCGACCTTTAAATATTAAAATTTTGACTTGAAATTTTCAGGATCTTCATGATTTTTCATGTAGAAAGAAATGAAATCACGAGAAAAATTATATTTAAAAAAAAAATCGATTTTTGACGATTTTGGAAATTTTAAAAAATTTTGAGCGACCCTTTAAAAATTTTTTTTTGAGCTGTCCTTTGGAGGGGGCTCTTAAAACATGATAAACTAACATATTTTCATAGGAGACTTGAAAAAAAAAATAATTGTTTTTTTGGGTCGCCCTAATATATAATTATATAAATATATATGATTATATATGATTATATATGAATTTTGTCTCTATATATGAAATTATATATGGGTCCATATATGATTATATATGGACATATATAATTCCAAATATAACTAGATATAAACAATAGATCATATATGGATTTATATAAGAATCATATGGAAATATATATAACCTTTGACTATATAACCATGGACTGCCAGTTACCCTATCCTCACAATGCTTCGATGTGTAAAAGACATAAAACGCGCCCCCATCGTCTAGGCGGCAGAAAATCGAAACATTAAGTGAGATCCCGATGGTAAAAGATAAGGAAAGAGAGAGACAGAATAAGTCATTCATCGCTGTTTTATCAACTTTTAGCAGATTGTCAGAATATGTATTAAAAAAAATAATACAAATAAAGACTAAATTAGTTTTATATATGTATATATACATATACAATAAATATATAATACTTACGCAGGTAATCCTGTTAATATATTCCCATTATAAAATTAGAAATGATTAAATTAAGAACAAAATAAATACAGAATGTTAAACGATATATTTTATTATCAAATAAACTATATAAGATATATAAAAATATCAAGACATACGATAGTATCTCGCGCCAAGTCCTATATTAAAAAAGTCATTTTGACCGAGAAGTGAGCGTTCCGAGTCGAAATATCTCGCACGTAGTGTTGCCGCTTTTCCGCGTGCGTGATTGGCTTTGGCCATGGTGGAAGAACACAGGTGTGCTCATGCGCATATATTTCTAACAGCCAATGAGAAATTGATGCCAGATACCTCCATCTTGCCGCGGTACAATTTGAATTTGGCGTTATGTCATTAGTGTTTGAGCCTCCGCACAAGACTTTCGTATAGTAACGTAGTGTAACGAAACGTGGGTCAACGCACAAAAAACGTATCGGTTACGGCGTTTTACGTCAATACGTGCGTTTCTTGTGCGTTGATCCACGTTAAGTTACGCTACGCTATATCATACGAGAGTCTTGTGTGGAAGTTCTTAAGCTGCGGTCCACTTGACGCTACAAATACTTCGAAGCATTCCTTTTCTCTTTTCTTTCAATGAAGACAGAAGGAGAAGAAGAACGCTCTAAAGTATTTGTAGCGTCAAGTGGACCGTAGCTTTACTTATTTATTTTTGTGTTTAATTTATATATAAGAAGGACAATTGTTGAAGAATAAATCAGTTTGAAAAATATATTATTAATATTGCATACATATGTATATGATATAATTACGAAATATATAAAAACATATACATGCAATGCGTACTTATTTTTTAATGTTAGTAATTTTTCTCATTTCTTTTATATGCGTCACTTTTTAATTTCTTATTTAATTCTCGAACACGAATATATGTTCTTGTGCGTATTAAGCATAATAATACTTTGTTTGGTATTTCTAAGCAGTTTTTGTCTTGTAATGCGATGATTTTCGACGCTAATGTTTTGAAAATCCATGGCTCCTTACAAATAGAAGAACCATGATAATCTTGAAATAATTTTTCCATGATTTTCGCTGTTTCAAATAATTCGACACAAGGGCTGATTTTTCTTCCTCCAGAAATATGATTAATCCAGTCGTTATCTGGATTAATTAATAATTCTGTTGGAGTTCCTAAAAATGGAAATTGACTCCGAAATCTGAAAGCCGCATAACCTGCGATGTATTTAAGACCTTCTTCTTTTATTACATCAATTACATTCAATTCTTCCACTTGATCCAAAAGCCTCAATTCATCTTCAGTTGGGGAATATTGTATATTTATACTTGTATCTATGTTAAAAGGCGTATAATATAATGTAATAAATAGTGTAAGCGGCAGATTGTAACGGTTAGTAAGATGTCTAAGTTATCGATGCGGTGATATAGGGATTCGGCGATTTGAGAGGTGACGTAGCATATTTGACACTAGCAGCGAGGCGCTAGTAGCGATTGAAAGAGGAACAGGATTTGCGAATAGTCGAAGTAGGAGAGTCGCGATGTAGCCAGCGTGAGAATAAGTTGTGTTATAGAAAGCCTATGAGAATGGCACGTATTAGTAGAAGTAAATAGATATTGAGACTGAGTATTTGTGCTTATTTATTGAGACTGATTGTTGAAGTAATTGTGCGTATTTATTGAGACTGATTGTGAGCGGTTATTATTTGTGTGTATATATTGAGACCGAGTAATTATTGAAGCGACTTATTGGCGAATATCACCGGAGACACTGTAATGGACATTTGAATATATTGCTATCCTGACAATAAAACTGTTTTATATTAAAAGCCTTACAATAGTATATTATTTTTGGGTAGGATCCGATTGACCACGTCGACAATTGACTGATTTAAAATGAAAATTTTTGATATGCTGATCCAGTGGAAAAACTGCAGGCACCGAGGGCTGTAAGTCAATTAAGGTTGTATGACCCCTTAGAAGAAAATATGCCAAATTCTTCAAACTTTGTCAGGTGATGAGTATTATAATAATAAAGCACTGTGCCAAGTTTGAACAAGTTTGGGAGGCCCGTTCAAAAGTTATAACAATTTAAATTTAACATGGGCTCTTATGGGAATTCACTATTTTTCCAACTTTATTTGATAAATTAATATCGAAGAAAATATGGCATACTTTCAAAACTTTGCAGAAATATTAATAAACATCTTACAAACAAATTAGAACAAAAAAAAATGTGACTTGGAGGATATTTTCTGAAATATTGAATAAAAAGCAAACAGAGAACAGTCTCGCTTGGTCTCGCTGAACTCGTAAGTACGGAGATCCGGCAACAGCGCAAGCGAAAACTAACCTCAAACGATGCGTCTGTATGTTACACGTGCTCGGAACACACTTCGCGTTCACGCAGCTGATGTCGAGTGAGATCAATGCTACCAACTTACAGAAAATGCGACGTTGCCGCGATCAAAATACTTTTTAATGAGAGCTATTGTATTTAATTTATTAATAAATGACGTAAATAAATAACGTAATATAATTTCATTAGTATTTTTAAACAGTAATTACTATGTTTCGTTACTTTTTAAAGACTTTCACACTTTCAGATTTTCGTTTGTGTCAGTTGCAAGTCAGGTACAGTCTTTCTAAAAACCATTGAAAGTGAAAGTTTACATACGAGAAAATATGCATAAAAATGTCTCTATAGCTCTTAAAAACACAGGCAATCGTTATTTTAATCAAATATTAATATAAATATTACTTTCCAGTAAAGAATATCTTCTTAAATATGTTAATTAGCTTTATGTTACGTTTCTTAAACTTTTGGCAGAGATCTTACGGGTCATACAACCTTAATCGCAACGTAGTCAAACGGGACGCTGCCTCACTTTCACATGTAATTTATCTGCCTGTAGAAGTGATTACTTAATAATAATATATACATACACACATATACATAGTATACATAAAAAATAAAAATACAAATTTATTATTTTACGGCGGAGTTGACTAAATATATATAAATTTTTTTTTTGTGTACATATTTACATACATATTTTACAGCTTACCAGGGTCATCATTTTCAGGATTTTCATTTTCAAATTCCATAAATTCGTATAAATTATCTTTATCAAAGCCTTCATTCAAATGTGCATTATATTGGATATTCTCTAGAATTAACTCATCTGCCTCGTCGTAATCGTCAGTATTTTCCTTTCTATTTTCCTCTCTCTCTTCTTCTTTCTCCTCGTCGCCGAAGTTAATATCACTAGTTAAGCACATTTCCGAAGAATCTTGCATACAGGTATTATTGCCGGTAGTAAATACATCTGACGAATGCTTTCCTAGCACGTACCAACGTAGTCTGTATCGAAACTGCAATGGTGTTGGGTTGTCATAACTTGCTCCCATAGCTCGGATGTACGCAAATTTTTCGATCACATCTTGATTAAGGCGGTTGGTCATGATATATTTTATGTCTGCATTTTTACTTGTGATGTCTTCGTATAAACGCATTAGCGAAGCGTTAGATAATAAAATCCCTTTTTGAAAGGGAAGTAGACTCTTTCGTTTACCTACTCTCATATTTTTTATTACATTTGTTACTTCGTTTAAAATAGCATTTTGCTTCTCCAAATCTATACCATAGGCGTGAAGTCCTTCATGGTTACCGAACTTGCCAATACTATTAAACAGATCAAACCATTTATTAAATAGAATGAGAAAACGTACAGTTTCGGGCCACGTCAAACAATCGCTCATGAAACCACGAAGACCGCACCATTCAATTGCAGCTGCATTAGTATTTGAAAATATTTGCGTGGCTAATTTTATATTTTGCCTTTGAGATCCTACGACGTCTAAGTGCAATCTTGACAATTTATAAACTATTTTTAAATCCTCTACATTAATTTCTAACAATCTTTCTAAACAAGATTTATTAATAAACTGCCCATTTATATGAAAACCGGAATCCAATAAATGATTTCTTAATAATTTTATCAAATGCGGTACATCGGCAAATACGTGTATTTTTTTTGTTACATCGCATGGGTGTTGGAAATAAGTTTTTTCTCCATCTACGACAGAATCAATTTCAAGATCTTTTAGGACAGCCTGATTCGTGCTTCCCAAATCGCACGTTAGAGCAACGACAGTATAACCATTACGGTGTAATGCTGCGATTACATCCAGTGTTCGTGATATTGACTGACTCGCTTTTTTGGGAATAATATGTCGTTTATTGCTCGTGATGATTCGTACAATGTTAACTGTTCGGCGGTCAACGGACAAGAGCGCGGGAATAATCGTGTGACTCGTCTCAATGCGGCGAGACCCCTCTCTTGGTGGCGTCATCAACTAATATCGGCGCTGCCGATCCTTCTCATCTCAGGGGTGCCACTAGTAATCTTGGCGGGAAAGACAATCAGTCCCAAACATATCGCCCCCCTTGAAAGGGCTATCCCTTTTAATATATAATAGTCTGCATCGACTTCGAAAAAAAAGAGGATATTCGCTCATATTGAACCATATATAATATATCAATCTGAAACTAAAAGAATGATTAAGTATATGTCGAACACAAAAGATACATTTTTTTTTATATTTGATAAAGGATACAGTAAGCGAACTAGCGCTTTTATTAGCAAAGACTTCTTGACAAATGCTAATCCTCCTTTTGCAATGGAAGGATACACAATTTCGTAATAGGCCTCTTATATGTCCCTTTAGTGGTTTTAATGGAGGCTACTCGGGCTATCCCATCTGCGCCAGGATAAATATTCTCTATGCGCCCAACAGTCCACTTTAGCGGAGAGGAATCGTCTTCTCGTATCATGACCATATCGCCGATGGTTAATTGTAGCCCTTTAGAATATCGCCATTTAGTTCGTTGCTGCAGTTGTTGCAAGTATTCGCAACTCCAGCGCTTCCAGAAGTGCTGGTAGATTTGATTGATGCGTTGCCAGCGCGAAAGCCTATTAATTGGCACTTCCCTGACATCTTGTTGCGGAATAGATGTGAGAGAGTCTCCAACTAGGAAGTGACCGGGTGTTAGGTATGAAAGATCGTTAGGATCATTGGAAACGGGTGTCAAAGGACGCGAGTTCATGACTGCTTCTATTTGAGCAAGCACTGTGCACATTTCCTCGAAGTTTAATGCAGTATCGCCTACGATGCGCTTTAAGTGATTCTTCGCAGATTTTACCGCCGCTTCCCAGATACCACCAAAATGTGGTGCATGTGGTGGTATGAAACTCCACTCTATGTTATCCTCTTTCAACGTAGTGTCTATCCTATCTTGATGATGTTTATTATGTAACAGTTGATAGAATTCCTTTAGCGAGTTGGCTGCACCTTGGAAATTTGTACCGTTGTCCGAATATATGCATAACACCTTACCTCGACGAGCGATGAAGCGCTTGAGGGCATTTAAAAATGCCTCTGTGGATAAGCTACTCACCAATTCAATGTGTACAGCCTTCGTACATAAACATACAAAAATGGCTATGTATGCTTTCACTAATTTAGCATTGCAAAGTTGACCAGATTTTATGTGAATTGGCCCACAATAATCCACGCCACTATATGCAAATGGCTTAGATGGTGTGACTCTATAAGATGGCAGCTCACTCATGATTGTTTCTGATGTACGTGGAGCTGCTTTAAAACAAGTTATGCACTGTCTAATGTGCTTCTTGATGCTGTTTCGTGCTGCTAAAGGCCAATATTTGTCTCGCACGGCAGCCAGTGTTGCTTGTGCCCCGGCATGGAGCTGCTTACGATGTTCGTGCGCTATAACGAGACGCGTGAAGGGATGATCAGCAGGCAGTACGACGAGGTGCTTCTTGTCTGGTGAGATTGCTGAGTTCCGAAGCCGTCCACCTACTCTTATGATGTCTTGTTCGTCGATAAATGGAGCTAAACTGAGTAATTTGCTTTTGCGTGGCACACATCCATTTGTTTTTAGGGAGTGCAGCTCTTGTTTAAACTCTGATTGCTGAATGATTCTTATAAGACGCCGATTAGATTCAAGTAACTCCTGAGTGGTTAAACGACCTGTCATTCTGGTTTCTGGATTGCTTCTAATGTTGGTGATAAATCTAATGCAAACAGCAATGACTCTAATTAACTTGTTTAAAGATGAAAATCTTGTGAATATTTCACGTTTATCGTCAGTAGTGACTGTAGACGCGAGTGCTCGTCTCTGCTCCGGTATTTCTTCTAATGGAGGCGGTATATTGGTGTTCCAATCTTGCGATTCATGCTGCAACCATGATGGACCGAACCACCACAGCTTTGCGTTACTCAAAAGGGTCGGAAGAACTCCTCTTGATACATAGTCAGCTGGATTAAATTGTGTGCTCACGTGATACCATTTAGTCGGTTGGGAGAGTCTGTGAATTTCTCCAACCCTGTTGGCGACGAAAACACTCCACCTTTTGTTGGTTGCCCTTATCCAATGCAACACAATTTCTGAGTCTGTCCAGTAGCATACATCCTCTATTTCAAGACGTACTGAATTCAATACCTTTTCTGCTTGTTGCGCTAGTAGGACTGCAGCGGACAACTCTAAGCGTGCCAATGTAATCGTTTTCAATGGCGCTACTCGAGACTTGGAACATAGCAGGTGCGTTGAATGCTGACCTTGTGGATTAGTGAATCTGATATATATGCATGCTCCGTATGCTTTTTCACTTGCATCAGCGAAGCCGTGAATTTGAATCCTGGAAGCCTGCTTACATAATACATATCTTGGTATGATAAAGTCGTGAATTATACTTAACTGATCTTGAAATTGTAACCACGCGGTGTGTATGTCCATGGGCACAGTTTCATCCCATGCCAAATTAAGTTTCCATACTCTTTGGATGAGTATCTTGGCGACGAGTGTGATGGGTCCAAGGAGTCCCAACGGATCGAATATCCTGGACAATGCTGATAACATACTTCGTTTAGTCACCTTGCGAGAATCGGAAATGTTGATGTCGTATTTGAAACTGTCGTTTGACGTATTCCAGTGCATGCCTAATGTATATATTTCTTCGCTTCTATTAATGAAGTGGATAGGTTCGCCAGCATCTGAGTGTGACATATCCTCTAGTACCTCTGGACAATTAGATGCCCATTTTCTGAGCTGAAAGCCCGCCTTGCTCAATACCTTGGTGGTTTCATCCCGTATCCGCTTGACTTCGGCAATTGTATCAGCTCCTGATAGTAAATCGTCGACGTAAAAATCGTTAAGAATGGTTGATGCTCCTATTGGATAGTTTGTTTTTTCCTGGGCTGCTATTTTCCTGATTGCCGCGATTGCTAGGAAAGCTGCGGCTGCTGATCCATATATTATTGTTAGTAGTGCGAATAAAGCTATCTCCTCTTTCGGATCGTTTCTCCAGAATATCATCTGCAGGAAAATCTGAGCTTCGTCGATGAGTACTTGACGATACATCTGAGTTATATCAGCTGTAATTACATATACAAATGTACGAAATCGTAATAAGATCGTGAAGAGATCTTGTTGCAACGTTGGTCCTATCATGAGGCAATCATTTAATGATATACCAGTGCTGGTGTCGCAGGAAGCGTCAAATACTACCCGTAGTTTCGTGGTCAAACTACTATCCTTCAGCACGTAGTGGTGTGGTATGTAGTAACGTGGGGTATGTTGAGGTATTTGCTGTTCATCGATACGTACCATATGACCTAAAGATAGATATTCTGACATGAATTGTACATATTGTGCTTTCAGCTGCGGTTGCTTTTGTAATTTACGTTCCATGGCAAGGAATCTCTTCAATGCTGTGCTGCGTGATTCACCAAGCTGCTGTAGTTTCGTCTCCTTGATCGGCAACTGTACTATAAAACGACCGTCTTCGTTTCTAGTTGTAGTTTTTTCGAATTGTTCCATGCAAAGCTTTTCTTCGGGAGAAAACGGAGTTTCTTCAGGAATGCGTTCCATGTCCCAGAACTTGGCCAATGTTTCGTTAATTTGCTGATTAGTAGACAAATTGCATACTTTGGGTTCTGCCGGGCCGTAAGTGCACGTCTTGCCACCGACAATCCAGCCTAGTTGAGTCTTTTGCAGCGTGGGCTGATTTTTATGTGAGTGTATCTGTCCGACACACATTAGCTGCCAGAATATCTCTGCACCTATAAGTATATCGATTTCACCTGGTATGTGGAATTGCGGATCAGCTAGCCTGATATTGCTTGGAATCTTGAACTTGTCTATATTGACTTGAATTTGAGGCAAATTGTCAGTAATAGTGTTTAAAACATAGCATTCAATGTTTTGAGAATAAGACGTGTGCATCGACTTTATTCGTATTGTGACTGTGCTACAAGCATGCGTTTGAGACTTGTTAATTCCTGTGACGGACATGTTTGTTTGCTTTTGCACGAGATTCAATTTTCTCGCTAGTTTTCCTGTGATAAAACTAGATTGTGATCCCGAATCTAGTAATGCTCTACATACGTGAATATTGCCATGTTGATCATAGATATTTATGCTTGCGGTTGATAATATGATTTGGCAATACTTATCTTGAGAGATGTGATGATTTAGCGTAACTGCACTGGACTGACTTGCTTGTTCCGACTTATTTGCGGATGCGTTATCCTTGTTAGACTTGTCTTCTATGTGTAGAAGCGTGTTGTGCTTTTTGCTGCATGTTTGACATGTTGACGACTTGCAATCCCTAGCCTGGTGTGTGGTGGATCGCAGACAATTTATGCATAGATGTTTGGCTCTTACTTCTTTATTCCTATTTTCGCTTGGCAATTTCAGAAAATCAGGACATTGAAATATGTAGTGTTTTCCCTTGCAGTAAACACAGCCAATGTTAGAAGTAGCTACGTGAGTATTAACCTTGTTAGTTTTGCGAGAATTTGACGTTACTGAATCGCTGGATGGTTTCCTAGATATGGCTGATAACGCTTTACATTTATGCGTCAAGAAATCAATGAGCTGTTTTAAAGTGGGCATGTCATCTGTTCGATTATCGTCTTCCCACTCCTTTATAATGCTTGAATCTAACTTAGTGATAATCAAATGAATAATAAGATCGTCCCAATACTCAGTGGGCCTACCTAGGCCTTTTAACGAACGCAAATGACGTAATACATCGTCAATTAACTTTCTTAAAGCTACGCTATTACCCCTTGTAACTGCAGGTAAATCATGTAACGCTCTTATGTGTTCCTGAGCTATCATGCGCTTGTCGTCGTAACGTTGCTTTAGTAACTCTAACGCTTCTTGATAATTATTCGAAGTGATTTCCAGCGATTTAATAACGTGCGCCGCGTCGCCTTGCAATGAGGAAATTAAATAGTGGAATCTTTGTATGTTTGTTAGCTTCTGATTAAGATGAATCATTGACTCGAATGTATTGTAAAAATGATACCAATCCTCGTAACTACCGGAAAACTTTGGTATTGAAATCTTCGGTAAATGTATCTGGCTGATGTCGCGGACATAACCTTCATCAACATTCGCATTCGCGTTCACGGGCTCGATCTGCATAGGCGCTAATAAACGTTCGATATTGCTAGCTGTACTGAAATAACTTTCTTCGAAATCTATGCATTCTTGTTCTTGCTCGGCCTGGAGATCGGCCTTTTCGATACCATCTAAATCCTCCGCTAATTCTAACAACTCGTCAATTTGCGCTTGGATATCGTTGAATTGATTCCAATATTCGGCGAATCGTTGTTTCCGCTGTTTTACGTACGCGATATCTACTTCTTGTGGATCTATAGCATCGATCGCGTTTCGAGTACGCGTGCATTGTGCTTTTACGGATGCTCGCTTTGTTTTAAGAGCCTTCAGTGCCTGCATCGACATTGTTACGAATGATATCGCACAAGGAATGAGGGAGGAGGAAAGATGGAGACTCACCTCGTTGCGCTGTAATGCGCTGTAATACTTTTACTTTCGTGGTTATACTGTAATTATGCCTTGGTTATACTTCGCTCTTGCCGCTAATGCCTTTACGTGAGACTTATCGTGAAACTCATCCGGCTTATCCGGCGTATCCGGCTCGAAGGACCATGTTCGTGATATTGACTGACTCGCTTTTTTGGGAATAATATGTCGTTTATTGCTCGTGATGATTCGTACAATGTTAACTGTTCGGCGGTCAACGGACAAGAGCGCGGGAATAATCGTGTGACTCGTCTCAATGCGGCGAGACCCCTCTCTTGGTGGCGTCATCAACTAATATCGGCGCTGCCGATCCTTCTCATCTCAGGGGTGCCACTAGTAATCTTGGCGGGAAAGACAATCAGTCCCAAACATCCAAAATAATATTCTTTGTCGATCGAATTGATAATATACCGGTTGTTTCCATTTTTTGAACAAACCTCTACTAACAATGACCTGGCATTTCTTATTTGGTCCAATCGCTCTTTCTTCCCTCCTTTCAATTGCAATTTGTTCCATAATATGTATTTCGTCGAAGCATAAAACAGTCATTTTTTCTATTTCCGACATAGATTGGCCTTTATAATTCATAATATTTATGACATTTTTTAAAATGCCCTCAGTCAAATCAAATGCCGTTGCCCATCTCCGAAGTGTTGACATTCCAGGAAGAGGGATGTTTCGTGCCTTTCGTAAATATACATAGGCCTTCGGACTTACGCTGCGCAAAGACATTGCAGCTGCTATGTCTTCCGAAGACCAATGTGTCTTTTTCTGCGAAGGATTAAGGAGCATTTTAATTTGACCTGGAGTAAATACAGAGCTCAATATTTCCTGTACATTTTTCTCTACATTATCTCTTTCTTTTCGTTTTTGTTCAGCAAGTTCACGCTGTAAAGTCCTGATTAGTAATTCTGATTTATCACATTTCCTTCTTAACTTTTTTATTTCACGATGGAATTCTAATTTATCAGACATTGTATCAGCTGTATCTGCAATGTAATAAACATATTCGATATGCAAACAAAATGCAAATGTACAACCATATTTTAAGGAGGGGATTCTAGTGTAATCGGTCAAAAAAATCGAATTTTCTTTTTGCATAAATAGAGCACCTTTAATGAAACGCGATTTGAATCTATATCTATATATATAAAATAGAATGTCTGTATGTATGTATGTATGTATGTTCTTTATACATTCTTAAACTATTCGATCGAATTTTTACCAAAAGTATATAAAATAGGGGTAGAATTTTCCGGGGAGTGCTATAAACTGTATAGTTTTTCGTTACCAATCTTTTTGGGAATCGGTAATTTATCAATGCTTTATTCCTTAATCGAAGTTAACAGAATTCTTTTTTAATATATATTAAAATATTTATTATGTTAGATATAATCACATATAACCACATACAATTACATATAATCATATATGGTTATATAATTATATGTGGTTATATATAATTATATACAATTATATACAATTATATACAATTATATCGGGCCATTTTTTATATCTAATTATATCTAATGCCGATTTTATATAATGTGATTATATCTAATCATTTTTTCTCGGGTATGTAAAGAAATAGTTAAAAAAATGTTTTTTTTCCTAGATAAAGAAAAAGAAAAAGTTTTTTTTTATAAACTTTTATCGAGTGGACATAAAAAAAATTATCAATCTTTTAAAATTCGAATAAAAATATTGAAAAGAAATTTTATATGCAGATAATATATTATATATATATGTTAATAATTATTTCAAATAGAAAATATTTTTATATAACTTTAATATTTTATGAAATCTACATCGCACCTAAATTGAATAAATGGCCGCGTTTAGCAGAACGTTTATTTTACAACATTTATTTTGCCAGTTATATAAATAATATATCATTAAAAAAAATTTTTAACACTCTAAATGTACATACAAGTATAAGCAAGAAAGAAGCATCAGAGTCAGAGGGCCACCACTAGCCCGTTTGATAATCAAAGTCAAACAACGCAGATTACTACTCAGTTGGGTGACCGGCTGGAGAGCGGATTTTTTCGGGCTTGCGGCTATATATACACACGGCATATATATACCCGCAATATTTATTTTAATCATCATTTTTCGCCCGGTTATACTAGAATCCTCTCTTAAAAATAAATTCTTACTAAAATTTAATGAATGTCCTGAAGTCGAAGCCTCCATCTGATCTTCATCCATCGCAGCAGGCATTGCATCTGGCATTATCGTAGATACATCAAGGCCTGAAAAGATAAACAAATTATTAATATATTGTGTAAGCTTAATTAAAAATTAGATTTGAAGTCAGAAAACCATATATAATAATAATAATACACACTCTTTACTACTGAAGAAGATACTTGTACACTTTCACTAGTTGATGAGCCTAAATTTTGCGTGGGGACTGCATCAGGTTTCAACGTACGTTTTTTTGCCGTTGTATGGTCCAAGTTATACGGTTGCATCCACGAAGTTTCTTTGTATGCAGCTGCATCAAAATGAGCAGAACAAATGCGTCCTTCATATGTATAAAATAAATTATTTTTATTGCATAAGTAAGTACATGAGTTTCAAATCTACCCTCACAATTAAACAAGAAAGTATTTAATTTCATACATACCGTTTATTAAGCAAGAATGTAATTGATTTCATACATACCGTTTTTTATATTGACATTTTCTTTTCCACAAGCTGCTTTCCATTTTAATAACACAGCTTTATCTTTTTTCGGAAACCGAAAAAAATGAATATTTTTTGAATTCTTTCGAGAATCGTTTTTACACGTTTTTATTGAACACGTACTCATGATATGTCACAAAATCACTTGGTACAACCTTAAATGTTTTGAAACTGCCACTTAAAAATGGCTGCATCTGGCATCTGCGCAGAACCGTATGAAATTCGTCACGAGTATGAGCACACCTGTGTTCTTCCACCATGGCTTTGGCTATGGTCGCGGTCGAGATGATTGACGCGCAGTGGTGCAAGATCTAGCCCTCTAGCACCATCGGTGCTCTTGGAGTGGGAATGGGCAGAGATGCCAACTTTACGTTTCAGAAACGCAGCCGAGCGCTTCGGCTGGCTTCGGCCAGCTTCGAGCGCGTCAGCGGTAGAAGAGGATAGACAGATCTGCTGTCTTCTTCTTCTCTCTCGAGCTATGGCTATTGGCTATGCGATTTCGGATCTCGTGAATGTACAGATGTATTTTTCAATAACTCTCGTCAGTCGCTAAATGTATCTTAGATATATTAAAATAATACTTTCTAACTTCTTCATATGTTTAATATAAATATCTTCCCAATAATTCCCAATAATTGTATATAATTACATTAGACATGCATAAAATATTTTTCCTTATAAAATAAGAGAATAAATATAATTTAACAAATAATATATGCATAAATCTTGTAACATATTTAAGAACATATTTATGTATTTATGTTCTTAAATATGTTACAAGATTTATTTTGGTCGTAGTTAACTTACATTAATATAAGTTTACTAGCTAATACATATTATTATATGATACATATTATTATATCATACATATTAATGACGGACAGAAATGAATAATATTAAAGACACATAATATTACATTGTAATAATAGTATATATATATGTGTCTTACAAATAATTGCTATTGCAAATTTAAAAAATGCATTTTCTGCTGTGAAATTAGAATTTGCGTGTTATTTGCGTATACTAAACATAATGTATAATTTATTATGATTCAAAGTGGTCTTCCACACTACCCATGAGGTGCCACTAATAAAGCGCGTTAGGTTTTTTTACGTGGACCTTCGCCTGTAGCCCTATCATACCACATTTTAATATATTGCAAATTTCGGTATGCTTGGTATGCTTAAGAAGATATGATGTTGAGTTATAATAATTTACATTGTTAATAAAAAATCATAACAGATACAAATCGTTTTAGGATAACACCTTGTATATATAGAATGTAGTGTTAGGAAAAGGATTTAAGAAAAAAATAAAAGCAATATATAAATCTTTTTTTATTTTTTAATAATTAATGTATAAATTATATGTATGGCCACCCCGGCCACGCCGGCCACCCCGACCACCCCAGCCACCCCGACCACCCCAGCCACCTCGACCACCCCAGCTACCTTGGCCACCCCGGCCACCTCGGCCACCTCGGCCACCTCGGTCACCTTGGCCACCTCTACCACCTCGGCCACCCCGTTGCTGGTACCACCTGGCGCGAGCTTTACCCGCTCCTCTTTTCCGTTTTCCTAAAAAATAAATGTAAATAAACATTATTAATAAATAAAATAATATACATATTAATTAATATTATTATATATTATACATTGTTTATAAACTTATAAATAATATTTTGTCACATAATAAAATGATCAAGATGAAGCAATATTAAGGAAAGTTCTATTAGACAAAAACGCTAATTTATTTATTTTTAATTAAATATTGTACCTCCATTAACTGGCAGCGGCTGCTGCTGCTGTTGTTGCTGTTGCTGCTGCTGCTGCTGCTGCTGCTGCTCCTGCTCCTGCTCCTGCTCCTGCTGCTGCTCCTGTTCCATTGGAACAGGCTGCTGCTGCTGCTGCTGGTAAAGGAAATCCAGCTTTCGCTGCATTTCCTCTAAAATTATTGCCACTTGTGACTTTGGCTTCGTTGGGTTTTCTGTACAAATAATTGGATAATCAACAATTAATAAATATATCTCAAAGCTATGAACAAAATTATAAAAACGCTTCTGCCTATTATCAAACCATCTTCAATATAAATCTTCACGCAGCAAACACAATGTTACATAAAAGGAATACCCTGTATAACATGTTATAGTTACATTGTTCAGTAGGAAATATTACAACTAATATGTACATCACATGTAACATGTGTAATTCCAGTGAGAAATGATAATCGAAAAGACATCGAATCGACGTCGAATTGATGCCTTTCGACGCAAGAAACATCGATTCAATGTCAATTCGACATCGATCTGATCCAATCATTTCTCTCTGAGATACTAAACGAATAACGCAATTAACAAAATTTGTAGTTGTTGATTAATAAAGCCAGTAGCATATATTCATAACAGTTTAATAAATGAGATAAGATTTAACTTTATCGAATCTTTTATCGAATTACGTCAATAAATAGATCTTATTATTATTATATTTCACTGGATAAACTCGTCTTCTCATTTGTTAAAATGCTATAAATATCACTGGCTTTATTAATCAACAAGTGCAAATTTAAAAAATTACGTTTAATATTACGTTACGTTTTTCATTATTATATTTTATTAACTCAAGTTTGTGGTATTAATTATACTATAACGTGGCTTGATAGTAGACAGAAACATTGAAATATAATGATTACTTACGGGACGATTTGTCTGCCATGTTCTCCTCTTGCATGTCGAAACCAAAATAGTGGAAAGCGTTCGCTTCGTGGTCCACGCCGCGCCGCCACTCGTAAACAATCACGTTGCGCGTTGTACATTGTTTCTCTTTTTTTTTCTCTAAAGTGGAGACGCGGCTCACCAGAAAAACAGTTGACGAACTTAGAGATACGCTCACAGAGAGAAAGTATAATATACGTGTGCGCTCGAAGCATTCGTGTATAAGTGAGCTGCGTCTTCACTTCGACATAGTGTCAAAAGCGTAATAATCACGCTTATTGAATTAAAATCTTGCAATCAATATCATTGCAGGAAGCTGAAACAGACTGTGTAAGTTTTTATATATAATATATATTGTATATACATATATATATATACATACATAGACATTAAAATGAGCGATTTATCAACAAAGAAATGTAAGCGAAGCTTTTCAGAAGCTTGGCTTAACGATGATAAATGTAAAAGTTGGATACGGAAAGTTCCTCTTAATGATAGTTTATTTCATTGCATAATATGTAAGAAAGATTTTTCTTGCAACACGCGTATTGCAAGACATGCGGATTCTGCGTGTCACATAAATAACGTTAAAAAATCCACACCTGAAGTATCAAATAATGATACTGTAATTGACAATAATACTGTCTTGAAAAAAAACACTTATGATGTACAAACATTTCGACAACAATGGTTAGAAATTGAGCAATTCCAACCATGGTTGCGTGAGGCATCACATGATAAAAAATTATGTTTTTGCTCTTTTTGTGAAAAATATATAATTGCCAAGTTGTGTCATATCTATCGTCATGCAGAATCCGTTATGCATTCAACAATTGCTAATCAAAAAAAAAGATGAAAAAAAAAGGGACGAAAATGTCAGTGCAATCAATGAATCACTGTTGTCGTACGAGGAGCAAAAAAAGGCGACAGAAATTAAATATGCTGCCTTTATTACTGAAAAAAACCTTCCGTATCAAACTGCAGAACAAAATCTCACATTTTTTCAAAAAGTAATAACAGATTCTAAAATATTGCCAAACATGACAATGAGTCGGACTAAATGTCAAAAAATTGTTTCTAATGTGTTGTGTCCAATTGAAACGGATCGTATTGTTAAAATTATTCAAAATACAAAATTTTGTATTTTTATTGATGAAACGTCGGACATTTCAAATGAGAAATGGATGACATTTCTTGTTCGATATGTCGAGCCTACAACATTAGATACTCGCTCACAACTAGTTAAATTAATTAATATTGATGCGAGAAATAGTAGCGCGGAAAAATTATTTGAAGCATTTAACAATGAAATGTTGGAATTACAAATTCCATATTCAAATATTGTAGCTTTGTCAAGCGACAATGCATCCGTTATGTTGGGCAAACATGTATCCTTTAAAAAAAAATTTGAAGAAAAGTGTACGAAATTATTAACATTACCATGCCCATGCCATTCCGCTGCGTTAGTTGCACATACTGCATGTAGTAAAATTCCAGAGTATTGTGAGGAATTTGTAAAGAAACTACCAAATTATATTAGCAATAGCCCAAAACGAACTGCTACTTTTAAAGAATTTATTGAGTGTTTTCAGAAAAGAAACTGCAAAATTTTAAAGTTGGCCGATACACGATGGCTTTCTCGCCATTCATGTATTGAGAGACTTATTGAATTTTGGAGTACTATTGAGCTTTTTTTAAGAGAAATAGTAACGAGTGAAAAGACAAAGTCTGGCGAATATTTATTATCTGTAATGCAAAATCTTGATGTAAAAGCATACTTATTATTTTTAAAATATATTTTAAATTTTTTTAATTCTTTTAATGCATTCTTCCAAAGTAACGAAACAAGAATTCAATTATTACAGCCAAAATCACTTCAGTTCCTAATTATAATCTGTAAACATTTTATAAAATCGAACGTTTTAAATAATGTAAATAATAATTTCGATTTTTGTAACAAAGAAAATCAAAAATCCTTAAATGAAATAAATTTAGGACCTGAATGTGAAAATTATCTTAATCAAATAGTCATACAAGGGCATATAGATGTAGTTGTAAATGTTCGGGAAAATTGTTTAAAATTTTACATAACTACTGCCCAAGATATTTGCAAAAGATTGCCAATTAACGACAAATTTTTATCAAAATTAAAAGCTTTCGAATCGGAAACAGCTTTACGTGATGTTAACAGAGAAACTTCGTTTAATGATGTCTCTTCTGTTGCTCAAACTATTGGTGAATTTGATGACAACGGTTTGAAGAAAGAATGGTTTGCTTTATATCAAGATATTACAGAAATAGAAAAAGATAATCTTGCAAGACTAAATTTTGATGATATGTGGAAACAAATTTTTCAATGTTCTCATCAGTATCCCAATTTGAAGTCTCTTTTAAATGCAGTTAGATCGATGCCAAATTCAAATGCTGAGGCAGAAAGAGTTTTTTTCAATTTTGCCGGATTTAAAAACAAAAAAACGAAATAAACTTTCGTCTGCTAGTGTCAATGCTTCTTGTGTTGTTAAATCAGCTTTGAAAGCGAGAAAAGAATCTGCTGCAGACATAACAATTACCAAAGAACATTTATCTTTAATGTCAGCGGACAAATTATATGCTGCAAATCCCAGAAAACAAAAAAGTAATTTAACATTATATGCTGCAGATGAAAATGAAATTACTAGTCCCTGCTCGTCTACTGTACGATAGAATATAACACAATGCCTTAAAATAAAATTTATTTTACAGGCATTATTATATACATTATTAGAGGGATGATATTCACTACATCTATAAATAATAGATGTTTTAAAAATCTGTCAAACACTGCCTATTAAACAGTTTATAGCAATTACATCTATACTATGTAAGTGCTACATTTATATTTATTGGGCGTGTTAGATATCAAATGTACAAAAAATACATGTGTAAAAAACTGTCGGACACACCCTGTGTGTTGGACATCAAATCTATAAAAAATACATGTGTAAAAAACTGTCTGACACACCCTGTGTGTTGGACATCAAATCTATAAAAAATACATGTGTAAAAAACTGTCTGACACACCCTGTGTGTTGGACATCAAATCTATAAGAAATACATGTGTAAAAAACTGTCTGACACACCCTGTGTGTTGGACATCAAATCTATAAGAAATACATGTGTAAAAAACTGTCTGACACACCCTGTGTGTTGGACATCAAATCTATAAAAAATACATGTGTAAAAAACTGTCTGACACACCCTGTGTGTTGGACATCAAATCTATAAAAAATACATGTGTAAAAAACTGTCTGACACACCCTGTGTGTTGGACATCAAATCTATAAAAAATACATGTGTAAAAAACTGTCTGACACACCCTGTGTGTTGGACATCAAATCTATAAAAAATACATGTGTAAAAAACTGTCTGACACACCCTGTGTGTTGGACATCAAATCTATAAGAAATACATGTGTAAAAAACTGTCTGACACACCCTGTGTGTTGGACATCAAATCTATAAAAAATACATGTGTAAAAAACTGTCGGACACACCTTGTGTGTTGGACATCATATCTTCTTAAGCATACCAAGCATACCGAAATTTGCAATATATTAAAATGTGGTATGATAGGGCTACAGGCGAAGGTCCACGTAAAAAAACCTAACGCGCTTTATTAGTGGCACCTCATGGGTAGTGTGGAAGACCACTTTGAATCATAATAAATTATACATTATGTTTAGTATACGCAAATAACAAGCAAATTCTAATTTCACAGCAGAAAATTCATTTTTTAAATTTGCAATAGCAATTATTTGTAAGACACATATATATATACTATTATTACAATGTAATATTAGGTGTCTTTAATATTATTCATTTCTGTCCGTCATTAATATGTATGATATAATAATATGTATCATATAATAATATGTATTAGCTAGTAAACTTATATTAATGTAAGTTAACTACGACCAAAATAAATCTTGTAACATATTTAAGAACATAAATACATAAATATGTTCTTAAATATGTTACAAGATTTATGCATATATTATTTGTTAAATTATATTTATTCTCTTATTTATAAGGAAAAATATTTTATGCATGTCTAATGTAATTATATACAATTATTGGGAATTATTGGGAAGATATTTATATTAAACATATGAAGAAGTTAGAAAAGTATTATTTTAATATATCTAAGATACATTTAGCGACTGACGAGAGTTATTGAAAAATACATCTGTACATTCACGAGATCCGAAATCGCATAGCCAATAGCCATAGCTCGAGAGAGAAGAAGAAGACAGCAGATCTGTCTATCCTCTTCTACCGCTGACGCGCTCGAAGCTGGCCGAAGCCAGCCGAAGCGCTCGGCTGCGTTTCTGAAACGTAAAGTTGGCATCTCTGCCCATCCCCACTCCAAGAGCACCGATGGTGCTAGAGGGCTAGATCTTGCACCACTGTTGACGCGGCGATCGAGATCGCGCGGCGAGTTTGGTTGACGGCGAGTTTCGCGTATGTATGTATCGTGTCGTGTGACGTGTGTGCGCGTGGTGTTTTGCGAGGTTAGTAGGATCAATTGGTAAATAAATATATATAAATTATAATTTACATTAATATCTTTTAACGTTATCTTCAAGGTTTTTTCATCGTAATAGGAGTCAATGACACGTGTGTGTTCGCGTGGTGTCTTCTCGCGAGGTTAGTAGGATTTTATAATATACATGATATTATTAATAGGTGAATAAATAAATATATATAAATTATATCGTACATATTAATACATCTTTTAACGTCATCTTTGATGTTTATAACACCTCGAAAAAAAAAACAGTGGTAATATTATACCTCGAAAAAACCTAAGTAACAAGTGGTAGACGTAATCTTTGTATCTCGAAAAATCTCTAAAAAACCTAAGCAGTATATGTTGTTACCTCGAAAAAAAAAACAGTGGTAATATTATACCTCGAAAAAACTTAAGTAACAAGTGGTAGAAGTAATCTTTGTATCTCGAAAAATCTCGAAAAAACCTAAGCAATAGTATCTTTATTTCCAAAAAATTATAACTCAAGTGATACACATCTCACAAAATTACGTTACCTCATCAAAGATAAGTCACGATTCAAGTGATCTATTACAATTACAAAAAAAAATGATATCTCTTTAAATTACAGCGCCAATAATTACACAGAACATACACTGAGAAAAAAAATTTGTCAATCCCAAGAAATATTTAGTCCGATATGTTCAACTAAACATTTTAGTTAGTTAACTAAACATTAGTTGAATTAATTAATTCTTAATTTAAAAAACGAAATAAATTGTTGATACAACTAATATTTAGTTAACTAACTAAAATGTTTAGTTGAACGTATCAGACTAAATATTTCTTGCGATTAACAATTTTTTTTCTCAGTGTATTTTCCGAGATGCAAAGATTACGTCTTCCACTTGTTACTTAAGTTTTTTCGAGGTATAATATTACTGTTCTTTTTGAGGTTAACAAATTTTATTTATATTTAAATACAAAGTTTATTTTCAATAGAATAAAAGATTGAATCATGAAGAATTACAGAGGTAACAGTACAAAATACAAATATTTTATTAAAATATTTAAACCCAACAAGGGAATACAAGGTATTTAAATACAAAGTTTATATATGTATTTTAAAATATTTAATCGCAAAAAATTACAGAGGTAACAGTACAATATACAAAATAAAAATATTTTATTAAAATACATAAATTTTTCTTATAAAAAAACTTGGCGCTGCTAGAGAGAGAGAGAGAGAGAGAGAGAGAGAGAGAGAGAGAGAGAGACCTTTTATACACATGTAAATATTACTTATTCTATACTAAATGTAATCGCTTTTACAATGTTTAACGCACCTTAAAATCTAAACTTATCCTATATTTAACCGCATTATTCACCGTCATACACACACACACACACACACACACACACACACACACACACACACACACACACACACACACACACACACACACACACACACACACACATCACCCATACACATATCACTCGCTCGCACATACACACCACGCTGACCTAATTTCAAGGTCTAGCAGCGCCAAGTTTTTTTATAAGAAAAATTTATGTATTTTAATAAAATATTTTTATTTTGTATATTGTACTGTTACCTCTGTAATTTTTTGCGATTAAATATTTTAAAATACATATATAAACTTTGTATTTAAATACCTTGTATTCCCTTGTTGGGTTTAAATATTTTAATAAAATATTTGTATTTTGTACTGTTACCTCTGTAATTCTTCATGATTCAATCTTTTATTCTATTGAAAATAAACTTTGTATTTAAATATAAATAAAATTTGTTAACCTCAAAAAGAACAGTAATATTATACCTCGAAAAAACTTAAGTAACAAGTGGAAGACGTAATCTTTGCATCTCGGAAAATACACTGAGAAAAAAAATTGTTAATCGCAAGAAATATTTAGTCTGATACGTTCAACTAAACATTTTAGTTAGTTAACTAAATATTAGTTGTATCAACAATTTATTTCGTTTTTTAAATTAAGAATTAATTAATTCAACTAATGTTTAGTTAACTAACTAAAATGTTTAGTTGAACATATCGGACTAAATATTTCTTGGGATTGACAAATTTTTTTTCTCAGTGTATGTTCTGTGTAATTGGCGCTGTAATTTAAAGAGATATCTTTTTTTTTTGTAATTGTAATAGATCACTTGAATCGTGACTTATCTTTGATGAGGTAACGTAATTTTGTGAGATGTGTATCACTTGAGTTATAATTTTTTGGAAATAAAGATACTATTGCTTAGGTTTTTTCGAGATTTTTCGAGATACAAAGATTACTTCTACCACTTGTTACTTAAGTTTTTTCGAGGTATAATATTACCACTGTTTTTTTTTTCGAGGTAACAACATATACTGCTTAGGTTTTTTAGAGATTTTTCGAGATACAAAGATTACGTCTACCACTTGTTACTTAGGTTTTTTCGAGGTATAATATTACCACTGTTTTTTTTTTCGAGGTAACAACATATGTACTACTATGCGTGTACTTGGCGCCTTTTTTTACCTTTTTTTTAAAAAAGGTAATTTTGTACGGATATCACGCCTTTTTGTAGTATTACGCATTTTATAAACAGTATTTATAGGGTGTTATTTCTAGGTATAATACTACCACTTTGTTTTTTTTTTCAAAGTAATAACATAATACATATGCACTACTATGCGTGTACTTGGCGCCTTTTTTACCTTTTTTTTAAAAAAGGTAATTTTGTACGGATATCACGCCTTTTTGTAGTGTTACGCATCTTAATCTTATAAACAATATTTATAAACCCTTTTAGTTGTACATCTTGTATATATTTTTCAATTTCGACATAAAACATAATCGCAATGTAGCATGATTAACGCTAATGTTATACGTATGTATACCACAGAAAAAAATTACACCTTATAAAGAAATGTGTCTGAAGTTGTTAATATATATATACATTGCCGGACATTGCTTTTATGTAAAATATCCATCTATATTATGTTACTTGTATAAATTATTTCTTATCAACTTTTTCCAAAAATAATATATAAATATTTTTAGCACCTGTAGGCCATCGTTTCTTTTCTATAATTTTTCCATCATCAAATTCAATCCAAAATGTGTTTTCTCTACACATACTTGTATAATGACCATCTTCAATAGATGTACCCTGATGAAATATAGTATTCATTACTTTATACTGCTGTTTAGCTATCGATATCTTAGTTGTTGGTATGGCAGTTAAATTAAATGTCTGTGGTATTTTCACTAATTTATCATCCTGTGACGAGAACAAAATTAAATGAATAATAACTATTTCTTTCGTCAACGTTAATTCATTTCTAAATACTAGATCTCCTGCACAAGATTGGCATGTTTTTCCATATAATGGACCCCAATTTAAAAATGTATCCTTTAATAAATTATTAAGATTATAACTTTTCTTCTTCAAATTATTAATGGAAATTGGAACAACTATGTTATCAATAATATTTTTTGTCGTATAACCACATGAATTGCTAATGCACTTAGTAGTACAAGTAACTTGATGCCCGACCAAATTTTTTATGTAATTATATTTTGTGCAAACGGCAATAAGAAATTCAAGAGCGTCTCGTTTTGCCGGTTTTTCATCATCATGACTCGTAAAGCGCTCTCCTAAATCTGTCCGTATCGCATCAGCATTCAAATTAGGTAATCGTTGGTCATATTTATGCGCTAATATACTTAAATCATCTTTATCAACTTTAAGCAACACTTTCCTAATAATACTTGACTGCAAGAAACATTGTATTACTGAATTTGCGTAGCATGAAACTCCATCTTTATTTTGCAAAGCAGGTATCGGCTCAGCAGTACTTTTTCCAGCTTGGTCTGACTCTTGACCGGCATTGATTGCTTTTGACAATGTCCACGGAACATCTTTTACTTTTCGAAAACGTTTTTTCGAAATAGTAATCATTTCTGCTTGCGGTAGAAATTTTCTTAGCCGATTATATTCGACAATAGCTCTTTCACTTGCCGTTACAGATGAAGGATCAAAGTTAATTAAATGCAATCCATCCAGAGACGTTACTCGGGATAACGCAACATATACCTGACCACAACTAAATATAGAATTGCCTATATCCATAACAGCGTTTCGCAAGCTTAATCCTTGACTTTTATGAACGGTTATGCCGTAACTGAGAGTTATGGGAAATTGTTTTCTAATAACATATGCTCTCTCCATTACTTTAAACTTGACACTTACTCTTTCAATAGAATACTCCAAACCAGACGGTAAGAGAAGTTTAATCTTTTCTACACAATCAGTAGACGTATCCCGCACAACAGAAATAACTGTACCAATTGTACCATTTACGAGGCCCAAAGTGGCATCAATATTGCGTCTTATCATTACTTTCGCTCCAATTTTAATTGTAATTTGCTTCGAAAGCCCAGCTGTATTAGTATTATCGTCTTCATCATCATTATCCGTCAATCGCTTTACTACTGTTCGTTTAATGTATTTATTACATTCAAACGTATCTTCAGCAATTAATAATATTTCTTTCGAAGCAATACGACTTAGCATTGCAGTGTTAAGAACATCGCACAAATGACGAGTAGGCAGTAAACAAACAGTATCAGACGGCAAATTATCAATAAAATTACACAATTCGTTTAATCTTGCATCGAAAGACTGACCTTTCAATAATACTCTTCTTTTGTCGAGAATCTCAGAATCAGAAGTTGTCAATAAACCAACACGAACTCTCGAGAGTAATTCACGATAAGTTCCATCTCCTTGCTGACGCATATTGATCGTCAATTCATCATATTGAAATTTTTGCCACAACCATTCCTCATTAGTAGTCCCCACACTGCCAATATATTTATCAAATTCTGCTTTTGATAGTGGAACAAAGACAAAATTTTCACGTACGGGAGGTAATTGAAGCAGATCTCCAAATAAAAGAACATGCTTTCGACCAAAGAAATCGTCATCCATGGTATCAAATATTTGACATAGTCGTAAATGTATATACATGAAAGTTAAATTAGATATCATTGACACTTCATCAATTATAATAAGAATAACATCTTTCAGATTTGCCCGTAAAATTTTCAAAACGTGATCAGATAATAGTGTATACTTAGGAGACTGACCATGTTCAACGGGTAAGTGAAAGACTCTGCAAGCTGTCATACCACCGACATTATACGCCGCTATACCAGTAGGTGCTGCTACAACAGTATCCTTGTTAAGATTTTGTTTTATCCAGCATTTAATTGTTTTAATTATGAAACTTTTACCAGTACCTCCTTCTCCGCTAACGTATTTTAGTAATTGTCTATCATCCGGCGATGTTACGGCGTTGATCACGTCGTCAAATACTCTTCTTTGATCTGCGTTCAGATTTGAAATCATTTCAGGTACATCGACTTCCTGATCTAATTTGTCACCAAGATCTTTAAAATCTTGCATCGCTTCACCAGCCTCAATATTTTGAACACCTATTGGATTATCAGGATCATCTTGAGACTCATGCTGTTTTTCCAAATCATCTAAATGTTGTTCAAGTAATTGCTTCGCAGTTTCAAATGCTTTTTGCACTTCCTCTAATTTTTCATGATATTGCAATGCTTCCGTTAGATATAACTTTCCCTTGTGAAATGCTTCTGTATATGTATCACATCCGTCTTTTAGATCTTCTATTTTCCGCCACGGTTTAAACATGAGCAATAATGAAAAGAAATAATTTTCTGGCTGCGTATTGACATTATATTTATAGTGATTAATAAGACGTCTACGCCGTCGCCATTTTAGATAATAACCATTTTCCATCGTGTAGTATTCAATATTTTTACCTCGTGGTTTATTTTTCAAAATATCATACCACTGTACAAATTCATATAAAAACATAGATTCCAATTCTTTCGGTCTCCGTGGATAATGTTCATCTATTATAGATGGACAAAATATATTTGTAGAATCTTCGTCAAGAGCTTCAATTTCCTTATAAGTTTTAACTTTTCTACGTCGTATCTGATTAACGTCCAACCATTTTATAGTCGTATTTGGATCAGTCCCCCATAAAGAATTACTCAGCAATGCATCACAAGCTTCAAGAATTCCACATTCCCTATGACTCGTGGCTCGCAAAGCATATTTCCAAAGTTTTGTACACAACGATTCCTTTTTCTCATTTTTACTATCAAGGACAGCATCATTTATTTCACTTTTTCCTGGTTTATTTACGTACTTAGTGATATACCAAGTAAGCAACATGGATGATTCGCTTACATATTGTATATCGACATTTCCTTCTAATAGAGTAAGAAGAATAGGATTATAATCATTTATATTGATCTCAGCCTGTTTTCGAGGAAGATAGTAAAGCCTACTTCTATGTTTCAATCGTTTCCTACCTGCTATCGAACTTATGACATCTTTCAAAATCAACGTTTCCGTGACAGGACGAGGAAACCCGAAACGACACACACGAATTGTTTTGCGTCCTACTTTTTTAGAACGAAGACAATAATCGTTATGTTTGTGTCGTTGATGCGTATTGACTCGTCTGTATAACAATGGTGAAATCTTTGGATCTGGCATTTCACAAGTTATGTGTTGCAAAATAAATTGAGAAACTTCTTCAGCAGAAGATTTCCCAATAATTGGCGCACCTTCGATCCAAATTAATAAATGAAAATGTTGTATACCTCTACCTTGGTATTCTCGTCGCCAGAAGTAATGCGCTACTTTTCCGATCGGGTTATCTTTGGAACTGATAAAATCAAGGAATGCTTTGAATTTGGTATCAAGAAACCTTGACGTTGACAGGGGATCCTTAGCAACGAGTACACTAATGGGCGTCGAATCGTCAGGCCATCCATTTACTTCACGAAGATATGCAGCTAAGTCAGGCATCAGCCATTCAGCAGGACTCCATGTTACGAACCATGTCGCAGGTCCGTACTCTTTGCGTCATACATCTTAAATTACTTCTTGGTATACGCCAGTATTGTTCCGTATTTCTTATCGTGGCGAATATTGTACTCAAGTTAGATTCTAATACATCTGTCTGTAGTGCTTTTAAATATTCTGAAGCCGTATAACGCTCAGTTGTACATAGTTTGGTAAAAATTCCACGATTTATTTGACGAAAAGTGTATAGATTGAACAGAAAAAATATGAATTGTTTATTTAATCTGAATTGTGGATGTTGGACGTCAACATAATTTATCAAATTCATGATCGTGGAGTTTAACCCGTCTAGCTTGGTGTCGTCCATTAATACCAAGAGGAAATAAATCTGGAAAACACAATAGATCTAAAGATCTCTCACGATTGTCCAAAGGCGTATCGGCTATTTTTAACATTTGATATAAGACCGTATCAGTTTTACATGATTTTTTTTTCATATAAAGGATAATAGTATATTGCTCGTAATAATCATCATTTAATTTCGTCAAGAACCTGAGGTTAACATTGCCTTACGCTCTTTATTTAAAGTAGCGTCTGCGTTGTTTTCTTCGCGTTGGACTTTTTGGACTCGATTCGCGTTCGTCATCCAAATCAGATTCAGTAGCATTTTCTGTCTCCTGTATTTTAAACTCTGGATTGATTAATGACGGTTTGTAAAGAGAACTCCTTACAAGTATTTGGCAATAC
>JASTWK010001155.1:0-48032 GCA_030770225.1 Temnothorax unifasciatus
GAAATAACAGAACGGGATCTGGAGCTTTTGTTAATGTCAGATCTATGTTCCTCTACACGAGTTTTAACTGCCTCTTAGTTTGTCCCACATAAGTCGTTTCGCACTCTCTGCATGGATCTTATACACGACATTGCTGTGTGCAAGTTTATCTAAATTGTCCTTGCCTGTTCTGATGAATTTTTGAGAGGGTGCGCGACAGAAAAGGCCGTATCTGGACATAGGTCATTTGCAATATTTTTAAATTTGTCAGACGTGTGCTTTACGTAAGGGACAGTGAAATATTTATTCTCAATAGTTAATGATGGAATATCCTCACTCCTAGTTTTACACAGAAAAACTGTCTCAATCTGTTGTTATTGTGGAGAAAATAAACGGTAGCGGGTAACCGTTGTCTAAAAGTATCTGAATAATAATATTAAAGTTTTTTTTTGTGGAACCGAGGATGTGAGATCGACACTATCTTGTCCACCAGACCGTATATCACGCCCCTTTATGTGAAATAGGATGATGTGAGTAATAATTAAGTATCTCCCGGAAAAAGTGGGCTTATGGTACCAATCGAAAAGGAATTTGTTCTCTCTCACCATCACAGTGACATCCAAAAAATTGAGTGTATTTTTCACACTGATTTCCATGGTGAATTGCAGTCTCTGATGTAAAGAGTTGAAAATTGTAAGATGTTATCAAAATATTTCGGAGGGCTGCCATGATAACGTCGTCGACGTATCTACGGTAAAACGTCACATGAAAGGGCAATAATGAAATGGCCTTCTCCTCAATATCTTGTAGTGTGATGTCGGCAATGATTGGTGAGAGAGGGGAGCCCATGGGAGAGCCAAAAATTTGTTTATAATACGGTTGTTGAACATAAAGAAAGTGGAATTTAGCACTAAACAAATGCCTAATATGAATTCTTCTTTCGGTATGTGAGTCCCCTTAGAGATAGAGTCCCATCTTTTAATTATGCTATTAATAGCAAGTTCTGTGGGGACATTGGTGAGATAGAGAAACAACATCAAGCGATATTAATTTATAGTTGACTCTAATGTAAAGCTGCTTAACTCATTCACAAGCTGGGAGCTATTTTTAAATGTGTACTGGGAAAAATGATATTTTTATAAATAATGTTGTGCAAAAATGAAGCGAATACATATAACGGACTATTGATTGAGTGAGGACTATAACTCTAAGAGGACATCCCCGGTACCATTTTCTAATTTTGGAAAATTAATAATGAATCAAGAAATATAACTAATTTTTAAAAATAAATAATTAATAATTTCTAATTTTCTAAAAAATAATGATGGAAAAAAAATAATTTTTGATTTTCCCAAAAAATTAGTAATTAAATATTTTCTAATTTTTTTTAAATTAAAAATTAAATGAAAATAATTTCTGTTTCTCATCCTTGACTCTGTAACAAGTCCTCTTGGCAAAGATAAGCATGAACATGAGATAATTGACAATAACAGAGGTATTAGGCGACGAAGGGGACACTATAGAGTTCTTGATTACACTTATTTCACACGTTAATGATAAACAGAAAATTGTTCTAAAAATGCCAATATTCTTTAGACAACTAAAAAAATAACTTGTGCACAAAAAATTGCAGCAAATAAAAAATTTAAATGCGGATTGAATGCAAATTTTCAACACAAAAAATTGTTTAGTATAATTAACTTTATCGTTTCCTTTCTCCTACAACTAATATATTCCTAAAAACGAATACTTTACAAATTAATAAATGCTAATTTTTTCAAAATAGTAATATATTTTCTAACAATTACTAATTGCTCAAGGAACCAAATAATATACTTTTTAAAAACTACTAATTTTTCTAAAAAATAAGAAATATTTTTCCAAATAAGTATTTTTTTAAAAAATCGACAGTATTTTAATATAATTGCCAATTTTTTAAATTATGAGCAATATAATTTTGATTAATTATTAATTTCTCAGACAGAGTATTATATTCTTAATCAACTGATAATTATTTTAATTTCAGATCTTAGTGTTTTATTAATTACCAGTTTTTTGTAAATTAAAATTAAAAAATCGGTAATTCCTTTACCGATTATTGCCAAATTCAATACCAATCTTTCTTAAATAATACTCTATCGATTAAAAAAAAATTTTTAACCCGATATCTCAATATTTGCAGAAATTAGAGCAACCACGGGCATTTCTAAAAAAATGCAAAAGTTTAAAAAAAAAGAACCCCTTTACCGATCATTGCCACAAATTCAATACCAACTTTCCTTAAATAACCCTTGTTGTGCACCGGGGGTCTTTTAGACCCCAGCGTATTTTCAAACGCGTTTTTTCTAATACGTACAATGCGGATCGGGACCTGTGCTGCCCATTTACCTGTAGTTTAGGGATAACACTTCAAGATCCTATACATAGTTTTGCCCGCCCGGCTTTAACCTGCTCTTGGCAGTAGTGAGAAGTTGACGTTCCGAAATTTTGGGGTCTGAAAGACCCCATGTGCACAGTACGTATAATTTCGTGAATAATTTCAACTTTTATTTTGTCGTTTTTTTGGCTTATTAGTGCGTAAA
Source organism: Temnothorax unifasciatus (assembly GCA_030770225.1). NCBI lineage: Eukaryota > Metazoa > Arthropoda > Insecta > Hymenoptera > Formicidae > Temnothorax > Temnothorax unifasciatus. Next base: position 2,562 of record JASTWK010001155.1, read on the forward strand.
TAGTGTGAATAATAGTGAGAAAAAGCTTGTTTTTTTTCTTTCATGAATACATATATTTGTAATGTCTGCAGATGGCTTATAAATTGAGAAATCGCCCCATTCGAGAGCGTTGACTGTGCCTATGTAGATTGATTTTTATCCCTTGTAATCTTGTAATTTCTTTTATGTGTGTGATAATAACTCAAAAAAACTGCCAATAAAACGATTATTTTGAAAATAAACCCATATTTCTTATAATACTCAATACTCTCAAACGCGTGACTTCATATAGCAAAATAAATATACTTTTTTCAACTCCGCTATAAACTAATATTTTTCCTTGAAAGTGTAGTATTTCAAGAAAGTAATCCCGCAAGAATTATTAAAAATATTAAAAATTGAATTTTTATGCATTTTTTAGTGAAAAAAGTCCATTTTTCGGTTTCTTTAGTTAACATATTATTTATAATTATTTTATGTTGCAAGATATTAATGAAACCTATTAGACCTTATTTTGGAAGCTTTGAACAATAGCCAGCAATTTTGTTTGAGTCAAAATAACGAATTGTACGTCTGTAATAAACAATTAAGTGACTGGGGTCTAATAGACCCCCTGTGCACAATACGTAATTTTGAAGAGGTGTGCACAACAAGGGATAATACTCTATCGATTAAATGAAAGCATGTCCCGAAAGTCTAATACAATTCAATTGGTGGTTCATTCCAATAAAATAATTGTGATTGTTATATTTTCTAAAATCAGAATTTCTGCAACAGATTACTGGTGGTACGGAACACGTTCGTAACACATGTGAATGACTTTTTTCCATTGGCCAATCAAGTAGGGGCTAATATTGTGGTCCACGAGATAAAACGCTTGCAATTTAGGACATTGATTGAGAACGATGTAAACATTATCAGGTGTTACAAATTCCACGTTTTCCAAATGTAAATGTTTCAAGTTTTTGCACTCCGTTAGTAAAATCAAATTGCGATCAGTTAAGATAGTACTTTCAGTATGAAAATCACTGAAACCCTCCAAATGTATTTTTTCCAGCAGTTGACAGGAAGAAAGTAATCTGCTCAAGCTATCATCAACGTCTGCTTTAACGCCCGATATTCTGCAGTAACAAAAACCATATAATTACATTACAGAATTTCAGTCACAAAAAGAAAATTGATGTAATTTTTTCAAGATGCTTGCAAGAGAAACAAATTTTAATAAACAATACGGTAATATATATTTTGAAAGAAAATGTAGCACACTTACTGAAGATCCACTTTTTGTAAATTCTTACAGTCAGCAAGGGCATTAATACCCTCCGATGTAATATAACCTGCTTTATGTAAATTTATTATTTGCATGTCCCGACACGAATTTCTTAACTCTATTACAATTGGGTCGATTGAGTTCAAACTGTAAAACTCAGAGGTACAGTGCAAATCTAATTCACGCATTCGTTTATTTTTTTGCAGTATTTTGCAAAGACATCGGGCTTCTATGTCTATATTTCCAAGTTTTAACTGTTCCAGGCTCTCTAGATTTTCGAGACATAAATATCCTTGATCTTTACCAATTTCAAAACATCCCGTCAGATCCAACTCTAAGAAAAATATGTATTGGTCATATATGCAACTTATCAATAATTTTGATATTTATATAATCTTTATATATATATGTACCTTTCAAATTTTTGCATATCTCTGAAATTTTGAACAGGACATTATTGTCGACAGATCTGCATTCCATTAACCGTAAGTGCGTTAAATGCCTGCCGTAATCCTCAAGAAATTGCACAAAATGCGAGGAAGAAATGTCGCTTAAAGTAAGATCTAATTGTTGCAAATATTTACATCTAGGTGTAAAGTAACGAAATATTTTATAAAAATAAGTAGGACAACGTATATTTCGCATGTTCAAGCGTGTATATAGTAGAGGGTCCCGTGTTAAATCATTGAAGCGCTTATTTACTTGGTTCATGAGGCATAACGTCTTCAAGTCTAAGCGCTTTAATATTTCTAGAACTACTTCATCCTGCAAAGATAGAACACAAAATTTTAGTACATGAGATAACATTGAAATAAATATTGTTATGAGAAGTAGACTTTTTAGAATACTTTACACAAAGCACAGAAAAACTGTCAGATGGTAGCACTTTGGATTCATCCATATGATTTACATAATCAGGGATTACCTTCCTTAATAGTACAGATGTCTTTTTGCGCTCAAAATTATTCTTGCGAAAACTTTTTTTTATATCGCTGCAAATAATGTCAAAACAAATTTATTTCTATTATTAACAGAATAAAAAAAAAATTAAATATTCCCAGATAGCAAAACGTCAGCTGTATTTACGAAATATGTGCGTAAATTCGTGACGAGTGTTTGTGCAAACAACATGTAAAGCTGCGTCTGTAAATGCTTAGCAACAGTATTGAATTTGTTTCAAGCAATGGTTTATTCATTATTTGCTACATTTTGGTAGCAACAGTTTACGCCCAGACGTTCCATTTGCTATATAGTTTAAATATTATCGATAGAAACAACACATTTTTGCTGCAAAACATCATAAATATGAATTCTATAGAGCTATACGATTTCATTCATGTTTACGCAATGTTTGTGGCAACAATACATAAACTGTTTTCAGCAATGATTTGCACACTTACGTTTTGCTACTTACTTAAAGTTGACAAATGTAATACCTTTTACAAATAATACAGTGTTCAGGAAAATTATTTTGAAGATGGTCAATATCCAAATCATGTGCGTTTTCGTAATTTGCTGTTAGATTATGGACATCCTCATGGTGAGAATACATGCGGTTAAGTCTTTTTAATAGATCAGTTAAACTCTCTTCAGGATTTCTGGGAAGGATCAATTCTGACGTTCCGATAAGCATCACAGCGTCTAGCTTTGTGTAGTCTAATATACTGTGCTTAAATTTTAGTCTGAGTCTCTTGGTTTTAAAGTTGCACAGCTGTAAGGGTGGGGAAAATAGTCTTGATGTCGGAGGCACAATCTGAGGCGATCCCTCCCACAATAAAGTCCACCACCGATCATCATTTGAAGAATCTAGAGCCCAAATTTCAATTATGTTTCCAGGATTATATACTTCGTATATAAAGACTCTGATTGGATATACATATTCATGATATTCAATTTCTATAAAATAGAAAGTATAATTATAATTTCTTCCCAATAGAAACGTTTCTTCTTTAATAATATTTTATTTGTCAATTAAAATATTACATACCAATATGATTAATGCGTTTGATATCATTTCTATAACATGATATACTCCTACCAGCTAGTTCAACGCTTGCATGCCATGAAGATAATGAAATATCGAAACCATAAGTTCTCTGTATTAAAATATTGAAATGTCAAAATGTGTCAAAAATACTACAAAATCTTGTAGCATAATATTAAACTGTGATTACTTCTACAGGACAATAACAAATAATCCCGCGAAATATACGCATACCATAATGAATATTTCTGAAAAATCTCCATATTTTGGAAATTTGGTAGGTGCCCCATACATGTAATGTAAAGTATTAAGTGTGTCGAGATTATCAGAATCAGTATTACAATGCTTCACAAATTGATAGATAAAGTCAACAGAATTTTCCTCTCCTGTTGAGACCCTGCCGATGTAGGGATACTGACTCAAACTCTCACTCAAATTCTCAAATGGATAATGGAATGTCATATTCTTCCTCTGAAAGCAGATAAAAGATATGAAGGTTATCCTTGCCCTTTTTTGGCATAAAAACGCTAAAATGCTGCATTATAATACATACTTTACATTTATTATAATTATGTAATTATAATTATATCTATTATAATTATATAATATATATATAATCTTTAAACATTATATAGTATAAATTTGCTTGCTTGCTTGCTTTTGCATCATCAGTATTGACATTCAAAAGTAGCACACTTTTGTCCGTTTATTAAAATACAGCATACAAACTCTATTTAGCCGAACGGTAATTAGCGCGTCTAGTGCAATCAAAATTAATTTTATCAAATAACTGTAATTAACAATTTTCAATAATGCTTCTTGAGATTAGTGAATCAATTTTGTATATTTTTATTTTTATTGAGAAGGAAGTAAAGATAATTTCAATTTATAATTATAATTATTGTTTATTTACAATTTACATCGTCTGAAAAAAACGTTTAATTTATTGTTATCCGGTTATTGTGATAAATATTACCACATGTTTCAATGGTCAAATTGGTACGCGACACACTTTACGGAATGTGGGAAGTTCGAGGTTCAAATCCTAGCTGAGGTAATATTTTTCGCAATAATTTCTTTATTTAATGATTAAATCGAATCGATTTAATTGCGGAGAGAGAGGAGTTTTTATACTAAATAAAAGTAGCTTCCATGACTTTTTTTAGATTTTTATCTCTACTCATACTTAAGTTATGGATTTTTAAAGAAAAACGCAGTTTAAAATTTGAAAAATTTCAAATGCCTGTAACTTTAAGAAGAAAAAAGATAATGTAAAAAATAAGGTAGTCTTTCTTTTCGTTTTTCACTGTACTTTTCGAAGAAAATATCGAAAATATGTTTAATGGGCAATATGACTGTTTTTTTTTAAGATTTAAGTAAAAAATGTTTATTTTTCTCAGTGCGGCTGTTTTGATTTTTTTCAAAAAAATCTCACAAATTCTAGACTTAATTTCGAAATTTTTAAGACGTAAGAAAATAGGATTCAAATAACTTCAATTTTTTAAGGAACTTTTTCTTTATTTTTTTTCGAAAATAATTTTTTTAAAATTAAGATAGACTCTACCAATGGCTATCAAAAAATTTGATAAATTACAGACAGCAATTTTGAAATTTCGATCTATAGGTAAAGAGGTAATTCAAATATTTTCTATTTTTTAATTGCATTTTTACTTACTTTTGTTATTAAATTACTTTTTTTTAATGAAATATTATAAATTGGGGAACTTTAACGGATAGCATGTAACAATTAAATTATATAGTTAAAATGTTAGTTGAGAAAATGTATATAACGTAATTCTATAAATTATGTCACAGTAAAAATTTTATCGTACTATTACTTATGTATATATTATGTATACATTATACAACGAAGCACTTCAAGCCCACGTACTTACTTGAGATGTGACATGCAACATTGTGATATTTCAACTATAATTAATTAAAGATAAACAAAACATGAGCGACGATTTTTTTTCTCAGAGTGAAATCCGATGGAGTCAGCGTACGATCGTGTGCGTTCCGCGCTTAGTGCAGATAGTGCGTTCAGCTGGTTCAGCGCGTTGCCATAGTGCTGATCTACAACCTTGTTTCTTTAAAGGGTATTTAAGCTCTAAGACGTAAGAAATTGACCAATCACAGTCGAGTATTCTCCTCACATTCCATTGTGGGTTTTGTGGTAACTTACGATAATTCATTCCGTGTAAACGATTGAATTATAAGTAAGTTACTGCAAAATTAATGCTTGCCCAAACGTAGTAAGTGACAGTCGTGATCATCGCCGCGTGATAGATATTTATAAAATATTTTTATTTTGTACTGTTGCCTCTGTAATTCTCACGCAAATCAAGCACCCCGAATTGTGAGAAGCTAAGAAAATAATGAATATGCAATAATTGCAGTTACGCAACAAATTTTTCTTTAAGAAAATTGCGTTTTTTTTTACATTAATTGATTCGTATTGTTTGCAAAAATAAAAAGTAAGAAATTTGAATTATAAATACTTAACAAAATATTATGTCATAATACTGTAACTTTCCAGCCTTATAACTCGAAAAGTACTTAATGAAAAAATACTTAATTATAGTGTTTTGGAAAGCCTTCGACATAAGCTATAAGAATATGCAATAAAAAATAGAGGGTTCCATTTAAGAAACTGAAGGTGTCCTTTACCTGACCTTAACGATGCCACCCTAGGTTAAATCAATAACACCATCTTATGTTCCCCTCAAAACCATACAATTTTTGTCTAGAACGTTTTTCTCTAAAATGCTTAGTTTTTGAAAGAAAAGGGGTGGGCGGGTGGTCTCAGACAATATATATATTGCTTTGAAAAATAATTGTTGCGCAACTACTTTAAAAAAATAAAACTCAAACGGTACGTATCTTTATATTCCCATTCAAGGATCTTCTCATTCCAGCCCAAGCTTTAATTCTTTTTAACAAAATTATAATATTGCAAAGAATTATTTTAATTACAAAGGATTAGAGAGATAACAGTACAAAATAAAAATATTTAATTAAAATAAAAGAAATAAATTTTTCTTGTAAAAAAACTTGGCGTTGCTTTTTTACTCTCGCTGCATACTTCCCTAAATTATGTTTATTGCTTTTTTATTCAATCAAAAATTTTATGCTTTATTAAATTCAATCAAAATTTTAGTATTTAATTAAATTTCAAGGTCTAGCAACGCCAAGTTTTTTTACAAGAAAAATTTATTTATTTTATTTTAAATAAATATTTTTATTTTGTACTGTTATCTCTTTAATTCATTGTAATTAAAATAATTCTTTGTAATATTATAATTTTGTTAAAAAGAATTAAAGCTTAGGTTGGAATGAGAAGACCCTTAAATGGGAATATAAAGATACATACCACTTGAGTTTTATTTTTTAAAAGTAGTTGCGCAACAATTATTTTTCAAAGTAATATATATATATATTCTTTTTGCAATTGGCGCAATTTAAAGATTTCATATCTTTCTGTTTCCTCATAGAGAAAGCTGATGGTAAATAAAAAATGTTTCGAGATTTTGATGGAAATAGGTTTATGTTAGAATTGCAAGCTCACTGGTAAGAATAATCGTGATTCAAGAGAAGGAAACGACGTACTAATCGTTATTCAAATGGAGAGAGAGATTGTGTATTGTTTACCGTTCTGGATGATATAGTAATAGTCAAACATATAAACACATTTATGCACACAGACATATACGACAATAATAATCAAGGCATCCCTTGGGAAAATATACTTTAAATAGAATTAAAGTTCTTAAAAGTAATCTTAAAAATTTAAGAGTTTGCTGAAGAAATTTTTAGGTAAATTAAAGTGTGTACAAGGTTAATCTAAAGTAATCTAAGAAATTTTAAAGTATTTCAAAACTGACTGTAAAATAATCTTAGAAAACCAAAGGTTTTAAAAACTGACTTTAAAATAGTATTCTGGTACTCTAAAGGAGTGGAAAAGTAGCTTTAAAGTAATTTTAATAAATCTTAGGTAATCATAAGAAAACATTAAACTTTAAAGTTTTTTTATGAATCTCGATCTTAACTTAAAAGTTACACGGAAGCAAACTTTTAAGAAGATTTATCTCATGTGGTTAAATTTTCAAGGTTTAAAGTTATAAAGTTAAAGTTATAAGTATTTTAAAGTTATAAGGTTTACAGTTATAGAGAATAATATAATTATAGAGGATACGTGGCGACGGCGACGGCGACGGCGACGATTCGCTCGCGAGGGTCGCGGGTCCGCCCTGGGACCCCGGCGAGGTAGCGTCGTCGGAACCCCGGACACCTCCGCCATGTTCATTGCCATTTAACATGCCAGTTGTAAACATCCGCGAATAACGACGATAAACACGACGCATACAGTTTTCTCCGGACTCCTCGGAGCTCGGCGCGACTCGCTTACGCGGAGGCCACTCGATTGCACACGATCGTGGACGACGGAAGGCGCGCGGGCATGCGCGGCAAGAGGGTTCGGCTCGCGCCCGCTACGCGGCGCATCGTCGGTATACTTTCGCGCAATTAAGGTTCAACATCGACCTCTATATATAGGGCAGCTCGGCAGGGTTTCTACAGCGTTCTCAAGTTCGCTGGTGGCAGACAGCTGACCACTACAGCTTATAAGTTTTTTGTCAATCAGTCATATTTGGGATAAAATATGTTATGATCGGAAGAAAAATTTTCTGCGTGTAGAATTATGAAAAGTAAATTTAAGCATTTTTAACTTTAAAATTGTCGAAATTTACTTTTCATAATTTTAAGGTTTTTTTTACATTTTTCTTGAAGTAAGTTGCCTTATAGTTAAGCGTCGTCTACAATACATGGAGTAAGCGTGGAGTAAGAAGTAAGAGTAGGCGTAAGAAGGCTATTTTCGGTTTAAAAGAGCTGGCGTAAGGGCGTAAGCGAAATAAATTAATTTTATTTCTTACTCCTACTCTTACTCTTACACTTACGCTTGGCCAATCAGGACACAACAGACTATAAATGCTTACTCCTGCCTGCTCTTACTCCTTACTCCATGCTTACTCCGTTATTGTAGACGACGCTTTATAAGATTACCTTAAGTAATAGTTTTAAAGTGTCCAAATTTACCTTAAGTTTTTCTTTAAAATAAAGTTTTAAAATTTTTTTTAAAGTTCTAAGGTAAATTTTCCCAAGGGATAAATAAAAAAGTACAAATATTCATTACTGAATAATCCCTTTATTATTAGCATTAAGTATTTGTTTCACCAATCTTCTTAATCATGAAGTATTTTAATTGAAATTGTTCTCAAATTGCGAACTTGTGAAACCATGCATATAATCGTGTATAATATTCAAAAGAATGTCTTTTGGATAAAGGGATCATCCGTATCGTTTTATAAGGCTAATCAACATAAATGTTATGAATCGCATCAATACATAATAATAATGTCATAATCTCCTGGAATAACGCGTCTTATCAAGGTTAATGTTGAATAAGAGTTTCTTTAAAGGATAAATAATTATCTCATAAAGGTAAAATTATGTTCAGGCTGTTAATAATTTTCAAAAAAATAAGAACAAGAAATAAAATGCATTCTCTTGCTAGATTGTCAATCTAGCAAGAGAATGCATTTTATTTCTTGTTCTTATTTTTTTGAAAATTATTAACAGCCTGAACATAATTTTACCTTTATGAGATAATTATTTATCCTTTAAAGAAACACTTATTCAACATTAACCTTGATAAGACGCGTTATTACTAATTTATTTTTAAATTAGTATAAAATAACATGTATGTGACGCATTAATCCAGCAAAAACAACGAGCTGTATTAATCCGTAATATAATAATCGGTTCCCATAAAAGAAAATTTAAGTGTCGCAGTGTATTTATATCTAAATAATAGTAAATGAAAGACGTTATGTAGCGACTATGACGTCCCAAACGCAGGAAAATGGTTACAAACTAACTTTAGAATAATAAACGTATCTTGAAATAATGTAGGGAATTGACGTATGCGAACTCTAATTATTATGTAACGTATTTTAACGTGCACTGGGATGTTCCACAACATTAGCAATGAAATCTCTTTTACATAAATGTGCATGTTAGTATGACTCGAATTAAAGCAATGGCCAATTGCATAGAATAAAAAAGTTCTTCATTAATTGTATTAGTTGCAACCACAAAAAAAAATGAACCTTTTATAGAGCTCAGTATTGTTTAAAGTGAAATTTTGAAACCTCGCTTTCTCTGTCGGGTTAGTAGCTCTCCCATTCTCTATACTGAACTCAGTATTGTTTACAGTGAAGTCATAAGACTTCGCTTTCTCTCGGTTAAGTAGCTCTTTCGTTCTCTGTGACCAAAAATCGTAACTGGTCGGAATGTCCGTTATACCAGGGCAACTCGTTTTGTGATCAATGGCCTTAACTACAAAATGTTACCTGAGAACCGAAGAATCGATGTGTTGGAATTATCAAATCCTCGACAAGATTACAACTCGTGTTTATACCCGCCAGGGTATTCTCTCTCAGCAGTAAAAATCTCGTTTCGACGAGAGGAAACTCAGTCTCGTAATGGCGGCGATCGTCCTTCTACGAGAGAAGACTCATTCTCGTAATGGCGGCGCTTGTCCTTCCTTCCTCGTGTCTCAATAGCCGGCCGTCAATCGTCCTTATATGTGACGGCGTCCTCCTCTCGATATACGTAAGATTTGTCTCTTTGCCGGGATAATTACAAAGACTCGAAAGGCTTGATAACCAAAGTCAAAGTATCGCGATAGCTAACACGATACTTATTATGCAGCTGTATCGTCTCAGTAGAGAGAACGTAGTTACTCGGTCGCGTGTCGTCCGATGTCCAACGAGTGAGTCGTCGCCGCCACGCGCACTCGTTCCTGTTCGCCTCGCGCATGGTGGAAGTATACAAGGTGAAGCAATCCGGTGGATGCGCAGTCGTTCAAAAGTAGAGGGGAGCAGTTAACCAATCAGAAGTGCCCCAATCACAAAGAATTCAATATGGCAGATACAGATTGTGATTATAAGCAGTGAATGATAGTGATAGGTGAATAGTACATTGCGCAAATTAAAAATGCCGAGCTAGTTTGTCAAAAATTGCAAAAAATCGGACGAATGTTTTTTTTATAAAAAAAGTAAAATTTTACTTATTTTCTGAGGATCCTGAGTTAAGAATAAAGTGGTTGGAGCCTTGCCAGAAAGATAAAGATTTTAAGATGAAATGTGGTATGTAATAAAATTACAGTTTTAATCTGTACTATATCTCGTTACGTAAATGTTGTAATGCTATATTTTTTATATAAATTATTTTTAGAGAAAGAGTATGTGAAGTACATTTTTCATCGGATTGTTTTAAGGGACAAATGACGAAAGGAATTGTGCGAAAACTAAAACGTAAACTGAAGGCAGGATCTGTACCAACAGAATTGCTTCAGTTGCCGAAAGAAAGGCAGGAAAGAATGTATACAAATGAAACCAATAACACTGACAATACAGAATCTCCAGAGAAATCAGTTCAGTAAAAATGAAAAATCCCTCAGGGCGGAGTTCGATCTGATAAGCTCCCATCCATAATGTAGCCAAAAAATAAGTGAACATTATAGATATAATACATTTATAGATATAGATATATAATATTCTTTTATTTTATAGATGCATTACAGATTCTACGTTTAAATAGAATTATATCCTTATCATACATCTTGGTATGACTTTAAAGAAAATTATTTCTATTTTTTTCATTAACAGACGTTACTATAAGTAATTCTTTTATCAACTTATTGTAATTTAATTTTTTTTATCGACTTTAATTTCTATTTTTCACATCGATATAGTTTTGTTCCTTTGATCGATAGTAAAAGATAAAGTTGATAAGAGAAATAAACCCTATATCAATGAGATGCATTTATTTTATGAAAAGTTTATTATTTTTAATTGTATTTTGTTGTTTTTGATATATACATTTATTAATACAATTGTTTTAATCTTGCTAAACTGTGTTTTCATTTTATTGAAGTTATTTTATTTTGAATTTCCGCCTTTTTGTGTGGGACAGTTCTGATTGGTTCTCTGCCCATAATACCGCCATTATGCGCGTTGCTTCCTTTACCGCTTACCGGTTAGGTTACGATCAGCCTTATTCGAATGACTATTATGTTTGTTTGATAGACTCTTAGGTTACGGAGACACACAATTTAAAAATAAAAAAATAATAAACTTATGCATCATAATTAGCTACAAAATTATAAGTATTTTTATTTTTGAATATTATTATAAGATATGTGACTATAAAAATATTAGACAAATATAATAAATAATTATGGTAATTTTACTAACTGTGATGCAGAAGTTTATTCCTCTTTTACTGCTTAAGTTATGTAATTCTGTATCCCACCTTATTCGAATCACTATATTGTTTTTTAAACGTAAGAGTATCACCTACTGGTGGCATGAACTCTTTACGTTACAAGCATAACCGTGTTCACACGATATCTGTATGAAGTTGTTGCTTTTTGGACACGAAACGCCTGTCCCTGTGAAGTAGGATATTATCCTTGCCTTAAACGGACAAATTCATGCGTTTGATGCAAGGCAGCGCTACTGTTTTTTATGCATAGGAGGCGCTCATACCACAGTGGTAAGATTTTTCTCTCCGTGTAGAAACTTGCACATTGCTTCCTCATAGTTGTTAAGTGTGCTAGTAGAAACTTGCACATTGCTTCCTCATAGTTGTTAAGTGTGCAAGTAGAAACTTGCACATTGCTTCCTCATAGTTTTTAAGTGTGCAAGTAAAAACTTGCACATTGCGTTCTCATAGTTTTTAAGTGTGCAAGTAGAAACCTGCACATTGCTTCCTTATAGTTTTTAAGTGTGCAAATGGAAACTTTTGCTCATAAAGCTTTCTCTATGAGGAAGCCAAAACAAATAAATACAATCAAATACAAGCTTCCTCATAGAGGAGCTTTGTGAGCGAAGGTTTCTACTTGCACACTTAAAAACTATAAGGAAGCAATGTGCAGGTTTCTACTTGCACACTTAAAAACTATGAGGAAGCAATGTGTAAGATTCTACTTGCACACTTTTTTTTAATAGATACCATTTGTTACTTAGGTTTTTCCGAGGTATTTTATTTATAACAGAATAAAGAAAGATTGAATATTCCCAGATAGCAAAACGTCTGTTATATTTACGAAATATGTGCGTAAATTTGTGACGAATGTTTGTGCAAACAACATGTAAAGCTGCGTCTGTAAATGCTTTGCAACAGTATTGAATTTGTTTCAAGCAATGGTTTATTCATTATTTGTTACATTTTGTTACAGTTACAGTAAGAATAAAATCCTCTAAGATTTAAGGTATTCCTTTCACGGAGGAGCGTATGTTGTAGGCGCTTAAGCAGGGCCTCAGCAAACTCTTGTATATTGCATTAAACTTATATAAAATCAAGTTATAATTGATTATTATGTTTAATTATAAGAAAAAAGTGAAAATATTATGTGTATTTAGAAATTTTTCATTTTTCGGTAAATTTTACTGTCAGAACAATATGGCAACGCTGCGCTTTTCAGGGCGCCGATTGTAAAATGTGAAGTTGATAACAAAAGTGTCAACGTAAGTGTCAATTTCATTAATCAATAATATTGTGACATTTTCTTTTTATCAAAGAGAGATTTTATAATAATAATGAGTGATAAGAAACATAAAGTGAGGAGTAATGTTGGCAAAAATAAGGAACAATTTGTGAAAATAAAAGTAAAGCAGCGCACTCAAAATATTATCAATTCTACAAAGAAAAGATTCAATAAGGTAAGGTTACAGAAACGGTAATATTATTAATTAAATAACTGGAAGAACAAGATAATTGGCATTGTAACTGTAATTTATATTTTGGTAAAGGAGTCCGATTTTGCAAATTATTCAGTTTTTAATGAACTTTGACTTGTAGAAATTAAAATGCTTGTAGCTGAACTGTGGTGTACTGCTTGTGACATGCCTTTAGATTTTAGATGAACTGAAGTGTGACATGAGCACACAGCTTGCAGCGTTGCCAAATAATTCCTTGAAAGTCGCCATTAAAAATATTCATCTATAAACCACATTTCAAGTCAACTTTTAACATAAATATTTTGTTTAAATATTCGGTGATTCTGTATTTTTATCGGCACTATCGAAAGTATAGAGTTTAGCGAATATGTAACGCAGTTAATATTTAATATCTTATCCGATTTGATAAACAAATTATTACATTGAAATGTGAAAACTAGACTTTTTCGATAACGTCACATATAAAATATCGAATTTTCATAATTCTTCTTTATATGTTCGGTAATGTGGTTTAATTTTTTTCTGGCGTAAAGATATGCATTTTAACTTTCTCGTACCAAAAAATCAGTTAATTCTTAAGACTTTGGTGTCATGAAAGGAATACCTTAAAGGATTCTGCTAAAACTAAAATGTTTTATTTTTGGGTGATTGCAATGTGGTACGGAACACGCTCGTAACCAGTCATCGGCAAAAAAAAATTTTCATTATTCATTTTTTAAATATTAAAGTAATCATTAATAAGCAAAAGTGCTATATTAAATGCCAAAAAAAATTTTTAAAAAATTTTTTTTTATTTACCCAGCAATTTGTAAATGATTTCAAAAAATAATTATTTTTACAAAAATTAATAATAATTTAACACCATTTTCTAAAAATCAGTCAAGGATAAAGAGCAATTGAGCCGCAACAGGATGTAAATGTTGAAAATTTCTATATTCAATGATTGACAAAAGTTTCGGCCCTTCATAGGACCATCTTCAGTGTCAGTATAAAAAATCTTAAAATTAACGCGACATAGCTTATCCTAAACTAACGCGACATAGCGTAACGCCATTAGACCGCCAAAGTGTTGAAAGCATAAAGGAACACTGTAAAAATTGATATGTGTAAAATATTATAATAGTGATATATGTAAAAAAGAAGAAGAGGAAATTGAAATTGTGGACAGAGTATCGAATACGTACATTAGGAATATGTTTCCTTGTATTGCGGCGTCATTTCGATGCTGATGTGTTATATTAGAGTTTGACTAAACAATGTAATCGGTGGCGAGACGGAACCGTATATATATACAAAAAGGAGGAAAGGGAGGGAAAAACGGAAAGGAAGGGGAAGTATGATTATCACGGCGGGAACAAACGAAGAACAGGGAGATATTCTGCCGATAGAGACTCCGTATCCTTCTGTTTATTTAAAGGAGATGTTTGTCGCTTTATATGCAACATCTCGGAGACAAGTCTCTTTTGAAGAGATGGCTCAGTGTCTAAAATCTCAACTCTGTCCCAATCAAAGTCGTGGTCGGTTTCTAAACGATGGCAAGAAATAACAGAAGGGGATCCGGAGCTTCTGTTAATGTCAGATCTATGTTCCTTTACACGAGTTTTTAACTGCCTCTTAGTTTGTCCCACATAAGTCGTTTCGCACTCTCTGCATGGAATTTTATACACGACATTGCTGTGTGCAAGTTTATCTAAATTATCCTTGCTTGTTCTGATGAATTTTTTGAGAGGGTGCGCGACAGAAAAGGCCATATCTAGACATAGGTCCTTTGCGATATTTTTAAATTTGTCAGACGTGTGCTTTACGTAAGGGACAGTGAAATATTTATTCTCAATAGTTAATGATGGAATATCCTCACTTCTATTTTTACACAGAAAAACTTGTCTCAATCTGTTTGTTATTGTAGAGAAAATAAACGGTAGCGGGTAACCGTTGTCTAAAAGTATCTGAATAATAATATTAAAGTTTTTTTTGTGGAACCGAGGATGTGAGATCGACACTATCTTGTCCACCAGACATTATATCACGCCCCTTTTATGTGAAATAGGATGATGTGAGTAATAATTAAGGTGTCTCCCGGAAAAGGTGGGCTTATGGTACCAATCGAAAAGGAATTTGTTCTCTCTCACCATCACAGTGACATCCAAAAAATTGAGTGTATTATTCACACTGATTTCCATGGTGAATTGCAGTCTCTGATGTAAAGAGTTGAAAATTTGTAAGATGTTATCAAAATATTCCGGAGGGGCTGCCATGATAACGTCGTCGACGTATCTACGGTAAAACGTCACATGAAAGGGCGATAATGAAATGGCCTTCTCCTCAATATCTTGTAGTGTGATGTCGGCAATGATTGGTGAGAGAGGGGAGCCCATGGGAGAGCAGAAGATTTGTTTATATATACGGTTGTTGAACATAAAGAAAGTGGAATTTAGCACTAAACGAATGCCTAATATGAATTCGTCTTTCGGTATGTGAGTCCCCTTAGAGATAGAGTCCCATCTTTTAATTATGCTATTAATAGCAAGTTCTGTGGGGATATTGGTGAATAGAGAAACAACATCAAGCGAGATTAATTTATAGTTTGACTCTAATGTAAAGCTGCTTTACTCATTCACAAGCTGGGAGCTATTTTTTAAATGTGTACTGGGAAAAATGATATTTTTATAAATAATGTTGTGCAAAAATGAAGCGAATACATATAACGGACTATTGATTGATGAGACTATAACTCTAAGAGGACATCCCGGTACCATTTTCTAATTTTTGGAAAATTTAGTAATGAATCAAGAAATATAACTAATTTTTCAAAAAATAAGTAAATAAATAATTTCTAATTTTCTAAAAAATAATGCTGGAAAAAAAATAATTTTTGATTTTTCCAAAAAATTAGTAATTAAATATTTTTTAATTTTTTTTTAAATTAACAATTAAATGAAAATAATTTCTGTTTCTCATCCTTGACTCTGTAACAAGTCCTCTTGGCAAAGATAAGCATGAACATGAGATAATTGACAATAACAGAGGTATTAGGCGACGAAGGGGACACTATAGAGTTCTTGATTACACTTATTTCACACGTTAATGATAAAACAGAAAATTGTTCTAAGAATGCCAATATTCTTTAGACAACTAAAAAAATAACTTGTGCACAAAAAATTGCAGCAAATAAAAAATTTAAATGCGGATTTGAATGCGAAATTTCAACACAAAAAAATTGTTTAGTATAATTAACTTTATCGTTTCCTTTCTGCTACAACTGATATATTCCTAAAAACGAATACTTTACAAATTAATAAATGCTAATTTTCTCAAAAATTAGTAATATATTTTCTAATAATTACTAATTGCTCAAGGAACAAATAATATATATTTTTTAAACTACTAATTTTTCAAAAAATGAGAATTTTTTTCCAAATAAGTAATTTTTTTAAAAATCGACAGTATTTTAATATAATTGCCAATTTTTTAAATTATGAGCAATATAATTTTGATTAATTATTAATTTCTCAGACAGAATATTATATTCTTAATCAACTGATAATTATTTTAATTTCAGATCTTAGTGTTTTATTAATTACCAGTTTTTTGTAAATTAAAATTAAAAAAACTTGCACATTGCTTTCTGATAGTTTTTAAGTGTGCAAGTAGAAATTTGCACATTGCTTCCTCATAGTTTTTAAGTGTGCAAGTGGAAACTTGTACATTGCTTTATCATAGTTTTTAAGTGTGCAAGTAAAAACTTGTTTAAGTGAGCAAGTAGAGGAAGCCTTTTTGTATGCATAATTATTAGTAGATATTTATTAATTTGGCTTCCTCATAGAGGAAGCAATGTGCAGGTTTCTACTTGCACACTTAAAAACTATAAGGAAGCAATGTGCAAGTTTGTACTTGCTAACTTAAACAAGCTTTATATACGATCAAAATTATGGACCTTTGATCGCGTATAAAGCTGGGTCTAATCAACCAATGGCATCGAAAACTGAAAAAACAATTTTTACTTCGGTCTTTTCTACCCCTATTTCATATATAATTTTTTTAAATTCGGTTGATTAGATTTAGCTTTATACGCGATCAAAATTATGAACCTTTGATCGCGTATAAAGCTGAGTCTAATCAATCAAATCTTAAAAAATTATATATGAAATAGGGGTAGAAAAGACTAAAAAATATAATAAAATTAGAAATAGATCGATATCTCCAAATTTGCGGAAATTAGAGCAACCACAGACATTTCTAAAAAAATTCAAAATTTTTTTAAAAAAGAACCCCTTTACCGATCATTGCCAAATTCAATACCAACCTTCCTTGAATGATACTCTATCGATTAAAAAAAAAAACAGCCCGATATCTCAATATTTGCGGAAGTTAGAGCAACCACAGACATTAAATCTGCACATACACACACACACATACGGACATTTCTTTTTAGGCGATATTTCAACGTTTTACAACAATCTGAACATATTTACAGAAAAAACTCAAAAACCAATCTCTTCGTTAGTTTCTTCTACCCTTATTTCATATATAATTTTTTTTAAATTTGGTTGACTAAACCCAACTTAAACGCAATCGAAGGTTCATATACGAAATTCACGAAAACAAAGCTTCCTCTATGAGGAAGCAAAATCGGTAATTCCTTTATCGATTATTGCCAAATTCAATACCAATCTTTCTTAAATAATACTCTATCGATTAAAAAAAAAATTTAACCCAATATCTCAATATTTGCAGAAATTAGAGCAACCACGGACATTTCTAAAAAAAATGCAAAAATTTAAAAAAAAAGAACCCCTTTACCGATCATTGCCACAAATTCAATACCAACTTTCCTTAAATAATACTCTATCGATTAAATGAAAGCATGTCCCGAAAGTCTAATACAATTCAATTGGTGGTTCATTCCAATAAAATAATCGTGATTGTTATATTTTCTAAAATCAGAATTTCTGCAACAGATTACTGGTGGTATGGAACAAGTTTGTAACACATGTGAATGACTTTTTTTCCATTGGCCAATCAAGTAGGGGCTAATATTGTGGTCCACGAGATAAAACGCTTGCAATTTAGGACATTGATTGAGAATGATGTAAACATTATCAGGTGTTACAAACTCCACGTTTTCCAGATGTAAATGTTTCAAGTTTTTGCACTCCGTTAGTAAAATCAAATTGCGATCAGTTAAGATAGTACTTTCAGTATGAAAATCACTGAAACCCTCCAAATGTATTTTTTCCAGCAGTTGACAGGAAGAAAGTAATCTGCTCAAGCTATCATCAACGTCTGCTTTAACGCCCGATATTCTGCAGTAACAAAAACCATATAATTACATTACAGAATTTGAATCACATAAAAAAAATTGATGTAATTTTTTTCAAGATGCTTGCAAGAAAAACAAATTTTAATAAACAATACGGTAATATATATTTTGAAACAAAATGTAGCACACACTTACTGAAGATCCACTTTTTGTAAATTCTTACAGTCAGCAAGGGCATTAATACCCTCTGATGTAATATAACCTGCTTTATGTAAATTTATTATTTGCAAGTCCCGACACGAATTTCTTAACTCCATTACAATTGGGTCGATTGGGTTCCAACTGTAAACCTCAGAGGTACAGTGCAAATCTAATTCACGCATTCGTTTATTTTTTTGCAGTATTTTGCAAAGACGTCGAGTTTCTATGTTTATATTTCCAAGTTTTAACTGTTCCAGGCTCTCTAGATTTTCGAGACATAAATATCCTTGATCTTTACCAATTTTAAAACATCCCGTCAGATCCAACTCTAAGAAAAATATGTATTGGTCATATATGCAACTTATCAATAAATTTGATATTTATATAATCTATATATATATATATATATATATATATATATATATATGTACCTTTCAAATTTTTGCATATCTCTGAAATTTTGAACAGGACATTATTGTCGACAGATCTGCATTCCATTAACCGTAAGTGCGTTAAATGCCTGCCGTAATCCTCAAGAAATTGCACGAAATGCGAGGAAGAAATGTCGCTTAAAGTAAGATCTAATTGTTGCAAATATTTACATCTAGGTGTAAAGTAACGAAATATTTTATAAAAATAAGTAGGACGACATATATTTCGCAGATTCAAGCGTGTATATAGTAGAGGGTCCCGTGTTAAATCATTGAAGCGCTTATTTACTTGGTTCATAAGGCATAACGTTTTCAAGTCTAAGCGCTTTAATATTTCTAGAATTACTTCATCCTGCAAAGATAGAACACAAAATCTTAGTACATGAGATAACACTGAAATAAATATTATTATGAGAAGTAGACTTTTTAGAATACTTTACACAAAGCACAGAAAAACTGTCAGATGGTGGCTCTTTGGATTCATCCATACGATTTACATAATCAGGGATTACCTTCCTTAAAAGTACAGATGTCTTTTTGCGCTCAAAATTATTCTTGCGAAAACTTTTCTTTATATCGCTGCAAATAATGTCAAAACAAATTTATTTTTATTATTAACAGAATAAAGAAAAATTAAATATTCCCAGATAGCAAAACGTCAGCTGTATTTACGAAATATGTGCGTAAATTCGTGACGAGTGTTTGCGCAAACAACATGTAAAGCTGCGTCTGTAAATGCTTAGCAACAGTATTGAATTTGTTTCAAGCAATGGTTTATTCATTATTTGTTACATTTTGGTAGCAACAGTTTACGCCCAGACGCTCCATTAGCTATATAGTTTAAATATTATCGATGGAAACAACACATTTTTGCTGCAAAGCATCATAAATATGAATTCTATAGAGCTATACGATTTCATTCATGTTTACGCAATGTTTGTAGCAACAATACATAACCTGTTTTCAGCAATAATTTGCACACTTACGTTTTTTGCTACTTACTTAAAGTTGACAAATGTAATACCTTTTACAAATAATACAGTATTCAGGAAAATTCTTTTGAAGATGGTCAATATCCAAATGTGCGTTTTCGTAATTTGCTGTTAGATTATGGACATCCTCATGGTGAGAATACATGCGGTTAAGTCTTTTTAATAGATCAGTTAAACTCTTTGCAGGATTTCTGGGAAGGATCAATTCTGACGTTCCGATAAGCATCACAGCGTCTAGTTTTGTGTAGTCTAATATACTGTGCTTAAATTCTAGTTTGAGTATCTTGGTTTTAAAGTTGCACAGTTGTAAGGGTGGGGAAAATAGTCTTGATGTCGGAGGCACAATCTGAGGCGATCCATTCCACAATAAAATCCACCGATTATTTGAAGAATTTTGAGCCCAAATTTTAATTATGTTTCCAGGATTATATACTTCGTATATAGAGACTCTGATTGGATATACAGCTTCATGATACTCGATTTCTATAAAATAGAAAGTATAATTATAATTTCTTCTCAATAGAAACGTTTCTTCTTTAATAATATTTTATTTGTCAATTAAAATATTACCAATATGATTAATGCATTTGATATCATTTTTATAACATGGTATACTCCTACCAGCTAGTGCAACGCTTGCATGCCATGAAGATAATGAGATATCGAAATCATAAGTTCTCTGTATTAAAACATTGAAATGTCAAAATGTGTCCAAAATACTACAAAATCTTGTAGCATAATGTTAAGCTGTGATAACTTCTACAAGACAATAACAGATAAACCCGCGAAATATACGCATACCATAATGAATGTTTCTGAAAAATCTCCATATTTTGGAAATTTGGTAGGTGCTCCATACATGTAATGTAAAGTATTAAGTGTGTCGAGGTTATTACTGTCAGTTTTACAATGCTTCACAAATTGATATATAAAGTCAACAGAATTTTTCTCTCCTGTTGAGACCCTGCCGATGTAGGGATACTGACTCAAACTCTCACTCTCAAATGGATAATGGAATGTCATATTCTTTCTCTGAAAGCAGATAAAATATATGAAGGTTATCCTTGTCCTTTTTTGGCATAAAAACGCTAAAATGCTGCATTATAATACATACATTTATTATAATTATATAATTATAATTATATCTATTATAATTATATAACATATGTAATCTTTAAACATTATATAGTATTCTTGCTTGCTTGCTTTTGCATCATCAGTATTGACATTCAAAAGTAGCACACTTTTGTCCGTTTATTAAAATACAGCATACAAACTCTATTTAGCCGAACGGTAATTAGTCTAATGCAATCAAAATTAATTTTATCAAATAACTGTAATTAACAATTTTCAATAATGCTTCTTGAGATTAGTGAATCAATTTTGTATGTTTTTATTTCTATTGAGAAGGAAGTAAAGATAATTTCAATTTATAATTTTAATTATTGTTTATTTACATTGCCTAAAAAAGACGTTCAATTTATTATTAACCGGTTATTGTGATAAATATTACCACATGCTTCAGTGGTCAAATTGGTACGCGACACACTTCACGGAATGTGGGAGATTCGAGATTCAAATCCTAGCTGAGGTAATATTTTTCGCAATAATTTCTTTATTTAATGATTAAATCGAATCGATTCAATTGCGGAGAGAGAGGAGATTTTACGCCAATGGGAACTGTGTTATAAGTCTGACAAATCTAGTCAGCGCGCAGTTTACTTATGTTGGAAAAGTTATGTGTAATACACGAAAAAAAAAATATATATATATATATAGATATCTATATAAATATATATAATATATATATATATATATATATATATATATATATATATATATATGATAATTTGGCTACCAAGATCCAGCTCGGACCGCTAAATGGCGATTTTAATTTAATCTATTTGATTGTATATCATATAACGGTCGTATAATTATCATATTATTTCTTATAATTATTATATGTGATAATGGAGTATTTAGAGATAATCAATCAACTTGTTCAAAATTCGCTTACTCCTGCATGAAACATTGTGCAATAGAAAACAAGTTTTCAAGCATTGATTCTATTCTGAAAATAGATAATAAATCTGTTTTTTTTAGCTGAACTTCTTGCAGGGCTCATCTTTCCTTTTTTCTTTTTACGATGTAGAAAAAAAGAGAAAAGATAAAATGTGCGAGAAGTTTAGCTAAAAAGAACAAAACAAATAATTGTATGTACTATTGTAAAGCCCCTTACACAATGCCAGGTAACATACTTTAGAACATTTGTAAAATATTCTAAGGTATATGCACAGGTATAAGGGTCACTTCTACCAACTTCGATTAATTTTAATCGATGATTAAGTGCCAAACTCGCGATTGATTAATCTGCTTAACGACAAATGCAATTGGTCATTTCCAGTGGAATAATCGGCTGATTAAACTAATCGGAGATAATTGAAATTATTCTTAATGCGTCATTTATCCTTGTTGTTAATCGAGTGTTAAAGAATAAATAATGCATTCTGCGCATCACGCGTGAAATCACGGAAAATACCTTAATATACCATGCAGTGATCTGAGTGTTCTTACGTGATTGGCTATGACTGAAATCAGTAGTGATATATTGTTACGCGTGATTTATATGTGAGTATAAAACATATTCAACGACATTCTTCATTCTCGGAAGCAAAAATGGCTGCCAAATGATCAATCTAGTGATATATAGAAGTTTGTGAAAGAAACTGAGTCACTGGTGCATGCA
The DNA here is from genome assembly GCA_030770225.1 of Temnothorax unifasciatus. NCBI lineage: Eukaryota > Metazoa > Arthropoda > Insecta > Hymenoptera > Formicidae > Temnothorax > Temnothorax unifasciatus. The sequence continues at coordinate 25,231 of JASTWK010001155.1, forward strand.
TATGCGCACACTGTCTGTGAGTATGTCACGTGCTTTAGCAAGTATAGCACTGCAGTCTATCTCGTGAAAAAAGAAATTGAGGTTAGATAATAATGTGTTAGTGTTTGAAAATATAAACTAATTTGTAAAAACATATGTATATCATTATTAAATAATTAAATATAAAAAAAAATAGTTTCTTAAAGTTTTTTAAATGAAATATGGAAATATTTTTTTCTAAATCTGAAATATCGTCAGCACGTGCTCTGTGTTCTTTTTTTACCACGTGAATAGCAAAAAAGAAATGAAAAAATTGCTCATGTTCACTGCACTTACGTTTTCTAAGTGACTAATATTTTCAAGAATGTATATTTTTTATGTTATTTATAATATATTTTCTATCTTACATATCGATATGCATAATAGCGATTAACTCAAACATATATAAATACAGTAAATACAGCGAATAAAGAAAATTAACGGAAAGGACCACGCACTAATTATATGAAAAAAGCTTTAACGAAAGCTAAATTAAAGATTAATCGGAAAAGCTAATCGGTTTTTATACTCACTGTTTATGCGAAGCAGATTTAATTTATCCGTATAAAATGAAAAATCAAGAAAGAGAGAACATGTGGGGGGAACACGCAGTCGGTGAGCACCACAGATACTAGACTGCGAGCAGTATGAGTTTCTTTCAGAGTAACGATCATGTAATTTTATCCCTAGGGCGGAAAGGTAAAAAGTGAAAATTTTCGCCATTAACTTCAATGGTGTGAAACTTTTCACTTTTCACGTTTTCGCGCTAGGGGAAAAGATACATGATCGATCCCCTGGACCGCTAACTCGACCAATCAGGATTGAGGCAAAGTGGAGGGAATACCGATGGCCATTTTTTGTATGGCATTTCATGTACATGTGTACTCTATGTTTCATTGGCATATTAGACGCAAACGCTTTTTCTCACGAGGACAATTTATCAAACGGCTGAATTTATTAATTCAATGAATCTTTCATGCGTGAGCGCTTTATTATATCGGTTGATCCATCACGAGAACTTGAATCCAAAACCATTTAAATCGTGATATAAGATTTATTCTCAACTAACAATGAGTATCGATAATAAAAACAGATACCTATAAATTCAACAATATACAATAATTTATACCTTCAATCATTAATTTATTAACGATTATAAATAATGTCATGTTTTTTAGATATTTTAAAATGTTAGTTTTTGAGAAAATTTATATAACGTAATTCCATAAATTATGTCACAGTAAAAATTTTATCGTACTATTACATATGTATATATATTTTATATATACATTATACAACGAAGCACTTGGAAGCCCACGTACTTACTTGAGATGTGACATGCAACATTGTGATATTTCAGCTATAATGAATTAAAGATAAACAAAACATGAGTGATGATTTTTCTTCTCAGGGTGAAGTCCGATGGAGTCAGCGTATGGCCGGTTGTATGTACGTGTGCGTTCTGCGCTTGGTGCAGATAGTGCGTTCAGCCGGTTCAGCGCGTTGTCATAGCGCTGGGCCCGTATTCTGTTCCGCTAAAATCCGTTTACCGACAGTCGTCGGCGTCGTTAACGGTGTCGGCGCAGCTTTTACACGATATGAAAAACCTGCGCAACGACACTCATCGAACCGACAGTTGTCGGTAGGCAGGAACGGAATACGGGCCCGGATTGTCACTGTTTCGAGTGAAAAATTTCTCGTGTGTGGAATTGACCACCTGTCGCACAAAAAACACGCGCGCAATGGGCCACTTTCCACGCAAGTGTGATATAAAATAGTGTGTGTAACACGTGCGGTTTGAAAATTGGACACGCGTGCGGGTGATCGCACTCGCCTTCGGCTCGTGCGTCCACTCCACACTCGTGTCCAATTTTCAACTTCCCGCACTTGTTACGTACACAAATAACTATTTCACAACACCTCCACGGAAAGTCCGACTTTCCATGCCTGTAGAGAGAGGGGCGAAAGTGGCCAGGGAAAGTTGTTACTTTCCGCCCGCCAAACAGGGAGGAAAGTTGCAGGGAAAAAAACTGCCCGGTATACGGGGCAGAAAGTAAAGTAACGGGCAATACAAAATCGAGGAAATAATTCGATTTTTTAATTTAAAAAATGTAAATATTAAATTCACTAACTAATAAGACTTTTTCTTTATAAAAATTATATTAGTTTCAATAAATAAAAAAATAATTACTATTTCAAAAATTACTTGTATTAAAACACTACTAATTTGGAATTGTTTTTTCTTAATAATATCACTAAATAATGAGGTAACTAATTAAACCTATTTACATAATATCCATAAATAAAATCCCAATCAATCAGATTTACTGCAATAATTAAAATTATTTATATCTGACTGTGATCGGCGTGCAGTAATAAGTTGGAATATATATGTATATGTATTATAATAATACATATACACGGAAATTAATATTGAGCTGCCTAAGATCTAAGCTTAGACCGAAAACGGTTTGTACCTTATTCGAAAATTATTTATATATTTTTTTCAAATTTTATTATCATTTTAATTTTGTGTTATGTGGGGGGCTTCGCCCCCACACCCCCCACAGGGAGGCGAACCCCCTGGATCCCATATCACTCTTTTTCTCTTTCTATTTAACTACATGCGCGTACAAACTGTACGAATGGAATATCAAACGCATACACTCTACAGGCATTCAAAAGTCGAACATTTCCGTAAAAAGGTGTTGTGAAAAATATCGTGTGCACCTCAGGTCGAAAGCTTTTTCAGACTCGTGTGATTTGCCACCCGAGCCTTCGGCTCGGGCGACAAACTTCACACTCGTCTGAAAAACGCTACTTTCGCCCCTTGGTGCACAATATACTATAATGTGATTCTGTTAAAAATTGGATTTAGCAATTTCAATAAAATTTTTTAAATAAATATGTCTACATCTCATATATGCGTCTCATATGTCTATATATTTTTATCAAACTCAATCGTTATAGGGCATAATTTTTAAAGAGCCGCTGGTTGACGCTTAACGATCTTCGTTAACCATAGCCATACCTCCAGCGAAACTGGCTCGTCATTACGCGATCGTCGAGAATTATTGAGGAATAGGATAATAAGGCAATAAATAGTCGATGTAATGGCGAATTAAAAGGTATTAGCGCGTCAGGCTCAAGGGCCCCGCCGTTTTCCTATCTAACGATCGTAATTTATACGATATTGCGGAACAGTCGGCGCAATCTCACACATGCTAGGTCATAAAAGATATCAGTTATTTTTTTGAAACAACTGTAAGCATGTATTCAGGTTTATTATCGTAATCACAGAAAAATTGTGTTTTTTTACTCAAGAAAAATGACGGAAATGCATTCCTCGATAATTAAGTTTTGATCCATTTTTCTTTAATGAAAACTCGATTATTTATCATACTGACATAATTTCATATAGCGTGTAAAATTATAATCTCATTTGTGCGCGAAATTTAGATAAAAATGTTAATTCAATTACCTACCGTTATCTTCTATCTATCGGCGATTTTTTTGTTTTGCTCCGTACTACCGACAATAGTGTAGCAATCGTGTCGTTAACCGCTTCTTAAGAGTCTCCACCTTAAAATTCACATGGGAACGGTTAAGCGGAGTTCCAGGACGATCTCCCGGTGGAATCCCGCTTCGGCGCGCCTCGCCCTTCTCTCGCAATATCGCGAAATTGCGGGCAAGACGACGCGAGTTTCTGTTTTCCGTCTCGATTCATCCGGTCTGATTTACATCGCAACAAGTTACTCCGCGCCGCGCCATTTCCGCGTGTACACACGCGCGCGCTGATTCATCGCACGCCCGAAGTTTCGCGGCCCGGGCTGATACATTATTTATCGGCCTCGTAACACTGCGTGTCGCGCCTCGAGACTGCGGGAGGATTTCGCGAAGGTATGTAACAGCCAAATGGAATTCCGCTTTGAGCAGCCCGCTTTCCTTCAAACCATCTTTTTTATTCCGCGCGCCGTTCCACACTCTGCCCCCGCCGCCGCAGTTCCCTAATACATTCGGATTTACCTGGGGATTTACGCGAGGTTACCAGCATCGTCCTGATTTCTTTGGAAAAAAGCTTATCGTATTTATTGTTAATGCGCATCTCTCTTGTATAAGTAAACGGCGATTTGCATCCGGCCGCATTTGCATTTCTTCATCAATTTGTCACTAATTTCATAAAATTCTTGTTAAAAAGTAATAACCGATAAATCGGTGAACTTCTGACTCGATATATATAAAAGCTCTTGAGCAGAATAATAGTTATATAAGTATCTATGATTTTATTTAAGCAAAAATATGATTTAATGGTTTTAATAAATTTAAGATTTTAATTGGAGTTAAATATAATTACTAAAGTATTTTTGCTCTTTTGCTGGAAAAATAATACTGATAAAATCTTCTATTTCATATTGCGGTTTCTGTAGAATGATCGTTATATTGCGTCTATCATCCAGCAATGATTGCAGTCTGACTCAAAATCAGCCAATCTGATTCCATCAAAGGCCGCTTCACTTTCCCGTGATGATGGAATGCATTGCACGAACCCTCAAAGGGAATGTACGGAAACACATTTAATTAGGCGGCACACGAAAATACGTAGAACGGAAAAGCGTAGAACGAGCGAGCAAACAGCTAGCGGGGAAGCGGAATCTCGTAAATACCGGAAACGAAAAGTCGGCGGGGAATAATTTATCCGGCTCATTCACGGCCGTCCGCGAAACGCGCGATTTATTGCGAGTACTCGCGCGACGGCCTCAAAGGGTCGTAATAGCGGATATTTCGAGGACTATGAGAATGGTGGATTAATACAGTGGCAGCTACCCCAGCTTTTAATAAATCGCACGGACGACAATTTCGACCAGCATGCAGCCGGCGTAAATGAAAAGAGATCGCGCTCGCTCTTTATAAGTCTAGGTGTAAAGCCGATTCACAGTCTGCATCTGCAAACGTATAATGTACATATTCCTCAATTTTGAAAAAAGTATAATTACGTATTAAATTTCATTTTTATTAAATTATCTACTATATTTAAAAAATTATTATAATATTATGGTTTAAACACATAAATTACTTGTTCCTGTTTACTTCTTTGTTTCAACATTGTGATTCATTGTGGTGACATAGATATTGCCGAGCCTTTTAGAATGCGCATGCAAATATGAAACGTTGATCTTTAAGCTGAAAGCTACGACGATATCGCGTACGGTTCGGGCGGAAAGAGGCGCGTTTCGATGGAAACCTTAATAATGGAAATCCAATAGTCGCCCGGACGCATAGTCTCGCTGAATCGCAATCACAATCGCACGTGTGTATCGTGCACGTAACGCCGCTACACGTTCGCGCGTGCCACGCATTCGGAAAATTAAATTTATGACCTTTAAGTGCGAGCTTTATTGCAGGAAATGAAAAACGTGATATTAGTATTACAAAAAAAGGGATTCGCTTTGATATTGGATTGAACATTTTCGTAAAATTGTTACCAGTTTTGCGCGAATTACTGAAGAATTCAGGATCGAATGTTATTATTATTCAAAAAATCTCTTTCTGTTAAACATCAATAAAAGCTGTGTTTTCGATTGATATAGAAAAAAATATTTTTAAAAAATCACAAATATGGGGCAATTCGATAATGATAGGATAAATGACTAGATAAATGTGATCATGTTTTAAACATCAAATGACAATAATGTCAATACACGACAGCGTATTTATTGGAGCTGCATCTTGCATTTTTAACTGCGTATCACTCGTCAATATAAACTGCACAAAATTCGCTCGCAACTATTACGGATTAGATCTTTAGAGAGTGAACATCGAGGATGACGGAAGCAAGATGGATAAGCGAGGGGCTATAAGTCGGTAATACGCATCAAGTTGCAAACTGTTGTTTTTGTTTATGAAAGACGGATGAGTGGTGGGCGGGTCGCGTAATCCTCACCTTATCCTACATATTGCCATAATTATAATTACGATATTTGTATTTTCACTTTTGTTTACTTACTGAACCAGTACATACATTGTTCACTAATTGTGGAATTAAATGGAGAGTAACATTCGCCTAATTCGGGTGCTATTAAAATGCTTGAATTTAATGCTTGATAAATTTAAGTTTGTGTATTGCAATCTAATTTAATAAAGCATTATCAGTAGGTATCTTTCATCTCATTACGGTGTACCCTTTTAGAATGTACCTCATGCCGCATGCGTCTGTCATTGAAGTACGCATTTCGACGATTTCGGGACATTGCGTATTCGGCCCGCGATTGTTCGCAGTCGGCTAAATATTCGCGTTAACCACTCGATCCGACGTATTGCGTAACATCGTTTGCCGCGATTGGAATCGTCCCCGAGATCCGAGACGTAGCGTTGCTTGTTTACGTGACTCGGTTAAGCGCGACGTCGAGCCCGACGACGACATGTGCTAATTGGTTAATTAAATCTAGGAAATTACTATTCCCTCGCCACGTTGCGCCGACTACGCCGTCGGCATACGGCATCCGAATCTAAGAATCCCGACTGATTAGCTCGGAAATCGGAAGCGTTGCGCCGCGCCGCGCCGCGCAGCGACCCTGGATGTTTGAGGAACGATCTCGAGAACGAATTGTCTCAAGCAGTTTGGCTAGAAATTTGTAATAAATGTTCGTATCTGCTGGCATTGGAAACTCACACGCAGAATATTTTAATTATAAATTATATTTATCTTATCTTAAAACATCGCAGTAATATTTTCAAATCTATAACAATTTAATAATTAATAAAGAAATAATTCTATATATTAGATTATAGTTAGATAATACTAGCAGAACGTATTGCAGCAATTTATAGTTAAATCTTAAGGTAGTTTTTCGATCGAGAGAGCTGTTATCCGATACGACAGAATACGACAGGATGCGACATATGAGCGTCATGTTTAGGGAAGAATTTTATGTGACTGTTATTTGTGACGATTATTGCAGCGATGACGATACTATTGTGCGAGTCGCCCTCGAAGAAGAGCTATTTTACAAGTTACGATAAAAGCGGCATGGACTTTTACTGTGGTGCAAGACGGTGGACTTATGACGCCAGTATACATTATATGAGCGTCTTTTCGTTCACGCGTGTTCCACGACGTGTTGTACACGTCGCCGTTGACAGCCATTTTTCTCATGTTTATATTTAGTTTATCGCCGGTAGAGCTCGAAAAGTTACGTGAGCAGTGCGTAAAGAGGGCTGTATTGATTTAATCTGTCGTTTGCACAGAGAGCAAGTTGCAGATCCAAGTGTAGCGTAAAAAGGAAAAACATCGTCTTTCCCTTCGTCCCGAGGGATACGACGCATTGTGCGCAGCCATTGTTATGACACTTAGCTTATCATTTCCAGTTTTCCTTCGAACAAGCAAGGCTTGCTTGCTGGAGCTAAATTGGAGGATTTCAGGGGATTGCCGATTTATGACCCGGAACAATTCGAGATAGCTGTATTTGATGGAACGTGATTTACTTGTAACTTTGTTCCAACAGTTCTAAGAAAGTCCCGCGATACAGATCGCAAGAAGATCATTTGCATTGCTTATATATACAAATTAAATCCTAGTTTGTAAACACACAAAAACTATGTTTAAGAAAATGGATATTTATAAAAACATAATTTGTTTGGTTACGTTTAATTTACGTTTAATGTTTCTTAGTGTCTAATGTTTTTAGTATCAGTTGAAGACTACCTATGTCTATGTAGATTTTATGCGTGCAAAATTTGCATTATTGTTAAATTAGATTTTGAGATTTAATAAATTTATTTAATCTTCTTTCCTCGGTCAAGCTAAAAAAATCAATCGCAAATTAAATTATAACTTTAAATCGTAGCTAAAGGGCAATATCATGTTTTTTTACAACATTTTTTTTCACAACGTTAGATAGATTAACAATAAAGTAATTAGAGCTCATGCTTTAGAATTTAAACTCGTCTCTGGCAAGACTGAAGAAATAAAAGTAGAGCGCAGAGCGCAGGGAGCACGAAAGTACCGTAAATGGAGAGATCTATTTTGAAGAATAAAGGAAGAGAATTATTCTCGACGAGCAGAAAGAACGGTGAAGAAAGCATTAATCGAGTGTAACACGATACGACATATTCATCATAAACCATAACGCGAACACTCATGCACGACCCGTCAAAAGTCCTCAAAGAACACTCGACGAGGGAGTGAGAGAGAACCGCGCGGAAGCGCTTCTATTATTTTCAAACTCATAGAGAGACCGCCGCTCTGTGTTCTCCCATTATACCTGGAGAAGTAGAAAAATGGGAGCTGGCGATCGCTCGATCTCGCGATATGGGTTCGAAACGAGATACGAGGTTACCGCGGCAGGAGCGTAATCGGAGATGACCCGGAAAAAGCGTACCAGAAGCAAGAAGCGGTTTTCGGATGGTCACACAGAAAGCTATCAAAATCCGTCCTGCCAAAAAGGACTAACTATTACACCAAGATCGCACTAAATAAAGTTATAGCAAAAAAAGGAATTAACAATAGAATATGTGAATGTATATGTATACTTTAATTAAATTTCATCTCAAAATGCAAATTCTGTGTTTATATGTAGATTGACAGAAAGAATTTTTATAGCAATTTCATAAAGCTAAATTATTAACTATGTTAATAAACATTAATCAATGCCAAATAGATTAATTAGTGAAAACATTTAGAAAATTTGCCTTATTAATGTTTGCTCATTTTTGTTATAGATATATTTTAAATCTCTCAGTTTTAGTGCTTTATTTGGCATTTTGTAAACTGTTTTGTTCAACATTAACCGAATCTCAATGAGAAGAATTTTTCTTGGGTGAGATTTCTTTGCAATTTTTTAACATTGATTTTATCTATCACGTGATTTAAATTTTTCGCTTTAGCTCGATGCATTCTACACGAGCTCCGATTTTCGCCAGCAGTTGTCGGCGAATATTTACGTCACGTTTGACCGAGGAAGCGAATGTATTGTATACGCGTATTTTCTGAATTTCGCATTTTCCCGGGACATTTCCAGAGGGATATCGACAACTCGACCATCTGGAGATGGCGGCTGCCCTTGACTCGCCTCGATAAGGGCTTTGATATGCTAAGTTCGAATGACTCGAGACGTACCAAAATCGACCATGCGTCGTCGCAATTGGATTTCGAGGATTTCAGAACGAAAATAAGGGGCGACTGCATATGTTAATCGAAAATTCTCCTCGAGGTCTGCCTATAAAAAACGTGACCCGTATCGCAAAAATAAGCCATCTATTTCTGTTTGTTAATTAAAACCGAGACTGAGACAAATATGATAAAATCTTCAGTGCAACAAAATTTCGTTTTAATATATTATAGTTATCTTTTTAAGAATAATACTACTATTAGAAAAGTAATATAAAAATATGTATATCGGTTGAAAGTATCAAATTTGAATAAAAAAGTTTTACTACTTAATATGATGTCACTGAAAATTTTAATGCAGAATGACGTAAACATATTCTCGGCCATAAATATGATCTCATTGTATCATAACGTTCGCGAAGGACTAAGCAATTAATCTCTGAAATATACCGTCCACAATCGTCGCAATGACAAATTCCAAACAAAACATAATCCAACATTGCCCATCACTTTCGGAGTGATCTACATAACCATGAAGTTCATATACCTTTTAATTATCTATCCGGCAATGATTTTCATTGGCATTGAAACGCATCTAGCCTCGAGTCGCACAATAGCCGGGTCCTTTCCTCGGCGATACAGCGCAGCCATTAATTTCACCGGTGATTCCGCACCGGTAACGACACGATTGTAATTCCGCATGCCATATCGGGAGGCAAAATGATTATGTAGAATAGTCATGATGTTTTGCTATTCTCGACAGATATAAGAAACTAGGTGGAGATATTAATATAAAATACTGTAATAATATCACGTTAAATAATTTCAAAATCTTTTACGAACATTACGCGTAGGATCAAATAAATATTAAATTACGATATACAGGAATATCTCTCAAATAAAAGAAGATTCGGAGAACTTCCGTAAAAAATGATAGTCTACGTGCTTTTCGTTATATTGCATTTTTATCGGAAGCTGAAACGAACGATCAATTAACGATATCACTATTTCAGTCGCGCAAGCAAATTCGCACGTGTTTACCGACTGGTTAAAACGTTTGATCTCGATGTCTAAAGAGGAAAGCTCTCGGTCCAAGCGCTCATATCAATTGCGGGCGATTCATCCGCGGCGCGGATATCGAAGCCATACTTCGATTTCACAGCGTTCTCTCTCGGCCCGGTTACTTTGGCTGTCGACCCATCAAATTTTCCGCGCGCATGTCGACAAAAAATTCATAACGAAGATCAGGAATTTCTCGTATTCGTTGATAAATCTGCCATCGGCGACTCCGTAAAATTCGTTTTTTCGCAAGAGATGGCTCTCGTTAGTTCCGTTTAAACGGACGCAAAAGTAACACGCCTGTAATTTGCAGACAGGCTCGCCAAACGTTTATCGAGAGCTCTAAGCGAATATTTAAAAGATCTTTGGGAGAATTATTCAAGCTTGCAAACACAGTACCGAAAACATCACGGTTTATATAAAAATGTTATCCTTAACGTTAATTAAAACTTTATAAAAACACACAGACCTCGCAGTTGATTGAAAAAAAAAAGTTTTATACATAAAAAGCACTCAAATGACTTTTGAAAAAATATTTGAAGAATATTTTTAGAGAGTACGGTGATTCGCGAAAGTATTCAAGCATCGGTATAACTGTGAATTTTAGTTGAATGATACTCTTCAAATATTTTCACGAGCCACTGTTAGTTTCGTGATATTCGGCGAGTATACGTTATCTTTCTAATTAATTACTGCTTCTTCCGATATTGCAATTTCTATTTCGGTTTGAACACAATGTCACAATTTCGCGCAAATAAATTTACGTGAATTTGCGCGCTTCGATCGTTGGGTTTTATAGAGTTTCAGAACATGGGGACTCTCCACAGGTGAATATTATACTCCAGTACAATACTCCAGTCGCCACGGCAGTCGTTCGAGGGTGTCGTGGAAATTATATCGGGAGAGATACAACAGGATGTCCACGAGCTAATGACAGTAATCACGGCGCGCAGAGTATAATGTCTTTGTTTGAGCGCACGCTCCACGGGATATGAAGATACAAAGAAGACGAGATCACCGAATCTCCTCCACCGACGATACTCTATTGTTGCTCCCGTAATAAACAATTTCCGCGTGCAACGTTATTGTTACGTCCTGAGAACTCCACGATTTCCCTTTTTCCGCGGAAATTCCTATTAAGCACTTAAGATATCTTTTAAGGATAAATAATCGAGTACGGACGGTTATCGATCGGCGAGTGAGCTTTGATCTCTTCACATTCCTTTTTTTATTTATCAGCTAGCTATTTGTTTGGGTAACTAAAAAGCAACCTTCCAGGTGACGGAATATTGACAGACGGGGCATACGCGATCGAAATTTTATCAAGTTAGTCTAGCCGATAACTATAACCTGGCGACACGACGCGCCAAAAAGGGGGCTTAATCCCAAATGGAATTTACTTTGGATCTTTATTGCATCATGCGCCTATGCCAAAACTACCCGCGCAATGTCCGACAAACAGAGACGAAATCTAAAACGTGGTTTTAGGAATCTAAGGGGACGCGGAGGAGGTTTCTGTTTGTGATAAGACTACAATTAAGATTAGAAGGATATGCATCGTCCGTCAACATTGGAACAGGGTCGCGGGATAAATAAGGGACCCTAATAAAAGAGAATCGGCGATAGTCGAAAGCAAATGAGTCACTGGAAGAATCGCTGGATTGCACCCCGATAAGACAGTGGGGGCCTTACGAGGGGACTCACCAATGGAAAACCGGAAAAATCGATAACCGTCTCTAGCTTTCTAGGATAGGCTAAAACTTAAGATCTGGCCCTTGGGTGAGAAACGTCTCACCCAATAAGAAATCCTCTAGATAAAAATTAGAAGCATCTTTCCAACCAGAAGTTCCCAAAATGAAAACCAGACACATCCCACACGAAACCCATCCCTTCCATTCCTTACATTTTCCTATATAAACCCTGACATTGCGACACTCGTCGTCAAGAAAGCTTCCGACTCTCTTCAAGCGTCTCAAGCCTTAGTGTTGTTAATTTTTCTGCAACCACGTTTCCGGCCTTAGAGTCAGTGCACAAGAGAATCCGACACCACCTCAGTCGCTCGACTCATCCTCCAACTAGGCCACTTTCGCAAAGGAGGCGCTCCCACCCGTAATCCCCGTAATCTGCAAATAGTAAGTCTCAAAAATATATACACATATACGCGGATACCGGTCTTGTTTTGCAAATTCATTCTCGCGTTGGGAAGTCTCTCGGTCATCCCGTTGTCTCAAGTATTGGCGGTGATTCGGAGTGACTTTGCGGTCTCGTGTCACCCGATGATCGGTGGATTCAGAGCGGCTCTTATGGTCCCGAGTTAACCGATTTATGGTGCCGAGTTAATCGATTCATGGTCCCAAGGGATAATGGTCGGTGGACAAGGGATAATGGTCGGTGTACGAGGGATGGTTTTTGCTGTTCTGCGCAAGCCGTGTGTCGGTGGATAGGAGGTAGTTTTGTCGTTCTGGGTTAGCCGCTGCTTCCGGGTTGGCAACTAAAAGAGGTGACGACCCTGCGATTAACCCCCTTTAGAACTAACAATCCGCTACCTTTTAGTGAATTCGAACGGTTTCTGTAAAAAATCCAAGAACGCCGCGAAACATTCGAAGAGGCGTCAGGATAAGCGGGCGCGGAAAGAGGAGCAAGGTCGGCCTGCCCCGCAACTCGCCGTTCCCCCTCCTAGAACTCTGCCGGACGGACCGCTGTCACCCCGTACTTGGGGGTCTCGTCTCGTTTGCCGCGTAGCCCCGTATAGAATCATCCCTGTCAGACCCAACCCCCCTCCAATCCTCCAACGCCCACCTTCCCCCGCTCCTTCCACCGCCTCGACCGTCGATTTAGACGACCCCGAGATAATTACTTTAGAGTAAGACCCTCTTTATAGTAGTTATAATTCGCATCCATCACCATTTACACTCCACATCGTAGTTAACTTCATGTAGATTATTTTTTATTTCTTTTTACTCGACTCCAATGTAATAATAGCGGGCAGGGTGTATATTTTCAATTAGGTTCCCCTTTAAAAATCCTGCCCGATCACCTCCGAACCAATGTAACACCCGCGATCCACCCATATACATTCACCTCACACTCGCACATTTATTCCGTTTAATTGTACTCAATTTGTTTGCTAGATTTTTATTATGTTAGTAGTATCAGACAACACATTTTTGCCAAATTCATGTAAATTTCATATTAGATTATACCTTTTTATTTTATGTTGATTAAGAATAAATAGCTATGTTAATAATATCCTTGTTTATATATTAATTTAAGACCTCACCCTTATCTCCCTCTTAAAGTCACACGAGGTCCGATCCCGAGTTAAAGGGATTGAATTCCCTGACTCAAAAGAGGACCGACGATCGCACCGCTCTCGAAAGGAGTCCTAGCGTCTCTACGGACGTTGACCCTTCCTGAGCCATCGAAAGTGCGTTCGGCTCGCGCCACGCGCCGCAGAGCGTGTACCTGCGAGCGATATTTGTAAGTATCTGGTTGCGTCCTTCCTTACCCCTACCCCTCTGGTTAGCCTTTCCTTCGCTTCCCAGTTTTCTTTATCTTAATCCTGGGGTTGGACGTAACAGAACTTAAAAATTGGGGGCTCGTCCGGGATTTAAGTGTGATTTTTCGAGAGCGGTAATGAATACGAGGTCTAATTCTGATAAAGCTGAAGTTGACGAACTGTATAAACAAGCCTTAGAGAATCAAGGCAAAATTAAACCCAGTAACACTACACCATACACATCCACTCCTTTCCCAACTATTAAAACTGCACCTAGACAAATTTTCCCTTCAAACGTTGGCGAGATTGCGGAAGACAAATCAAATATAACTGACGCGTCCGATTTCACCCTTCACGTTTCCGACGATTTCTCAGATAAAACGATACTACCTGCACAGCAAGATCAGTATAATTCTTTTATAAGCATCTCGAGAACAATGGCACACGCTAACCCTTTCGCGACATTAAAATACGCGGTAGAGGCCGTTCCCTTCTTTGACGGAAAAAATATTCCGTTAACATATTTTATCGAGGGATGCGAAGAAGCGAAGGCCATGCTGCCCAATGAGGCAGAATCTCAATTCACTAAAATAATTAGAACTCGAATTATAGGCGAAGCTCGCCGTACCATACAAGATCAAGACTTTGACACAGTAGCCGCGTTAACAAAATATTTAGAACAAGTCTATGGCGCTGCTAAAAATATTTATCAATTACAAGGAGAGTTAGGCTGCATTTACCAAAAGAACGAGGAAGATGTAGTAACTTACGCGAATCGGGTCAAACTGCTAGGAAAACAAATATTGGAAGCACATAAAAATTCAGGACATGCCCTTCCCGGCCAGAATATTAAAGCTTCTTTAGAAAGGGACATGTGTAAATGTTTCATTAGAGGGTTAAAACCAGAAATCGAACAAAGAGTAACAAGAAATCTGGATGTCCAAGCCACCGTGGCCGACGCGTTGAGAATAGAAAGAGAGCTGCGCGATATGACAGATTTACGACAGGGTCAAGGTAATCTTGCAGGCAAAACATCGAACACTAATCGCTTGCGGGAAACCTGCCAGATCTGTTATAAGGAGGGACATTCAGCCTCTAACTGTAGGAAATTAACTCAGCCTTCTCCGCAACCTCATAATAAAATTGATCTTGGAACCGAAATTCTCATATGTCAGATATGTAAAAAACGCGGGCATAGCGCCGACAAATGTCGCCTCCGCGACCCTCAGGCCCGACGATCCGTCAATGTAATCCAAGAAAGTCAAGTCACTTGTCAATTGTGTTCAAAATCCGGTCACAACGCTAAATCTTGTAGAATAAATACTATTAACAATCAGAGTAAACCGACCGTAATTTGTCAATGGTGTGATAAACCAGGACATTCGGCTAACAATTGCTGGAAAAAACAAAACGAACAACGCGACGCGAACGGACCGAAAATTGTTTGTCAGATTTGCAATGGTTTCGGGCATATTGCAAAAAACTGCCGCGGTAAAGTAGAACAAAACGCGACCTCCAAAAATGCGTTATTTTGCCGTTATTGTAAAGGAGAAGGGCATCTTCTTGAAAATTGCGAATTGCGAGATGCAAGCAATAAGCGCAGGCAAGCAATGAATCAGGGAAACTCCAATGGCCCCTCGAAGTCGGGTGTGCAACAGGGGTCCGAACGGATCTCACACCCATCGACATCTCAGAAGACACAATAGACAAAAGGACGGTAAAGATACGACCCGTGACCGTAAACCTCGATAAACACCGTCGCGTGCCGACCATTCAGGCAGATTTCGGTAAGCCGATTTCCCATGTTACTCTTATGCTGGATACCGGATCCGGCCCGAATTTAATTAAAGAAAAATTTTTGTCAAATAGCAACGCCGTCAATCACAGTAAACTTTTGCAATTAAGCGGGATAAATGAATACCCGGTCTATACTCTCGGAGAGGTTATTTTACCATTATTCGGAAAACCAGTAACTTTTAACGTGGTATCAGATGATTTACCGATTCCTCAAGCCGGTTTATTAGGAAACGACTTTTTCGAACAAACCTTTTCAAACATAGATTACGCGACGGGACACTTAAACGTATCGGGAATTAGCATACCTTTCTTTTCACCGGAAACTATCACAGCCTTTCCACGGTCGGAATCTTTATTTTACATAAGGATAGAAAACCCAGAAATAAAAATAGGATATTTACCGAAACTAAAGGTAGCTCATGGAATCTACTTGGGAGACACCATAGTAGAAAACAACTCAGGAAAAGCATATCTAAAAATTATAAGTACCTTGGACGAAGAAATGGAAGTTCAGGTACCAACCCTGCGTCTTAAACCATTGAATGAATTATTTGACCATTACGAAACACATATAGAGACGCATAATAACCAAGAAAAAATTGCAAATACACAAATTAATTCTCCACACACAGAGGAGGATAATCGAATCCCTTGTAAAATAATCAATGGAGTAAGAAGAGGAAAAGAGGAAGTAGATATTAATGAAAATGAAATTAGTGCCAATTGCGTTAATGCGAAGTTAAACAATGAAGACGAGTTTATAAATAAAGAAATATCTATAAAGGAAAACAAAGAATTAAATAAAAATTTTAATCTAGACATTCAAGAGGAAGATTTCCAAATCTCTCCCGAAATGCTAGACTCACGAATCCCTGGAGGGGGAAGTAACCAAACCTCTCCTGAATTATTAAATCCCAAAAATCCTGGAGAGGGAAGTTACCAAACCTCTCCTGAATTATTAAATCCTAAAAATCCTGGAGAGGGAAGTTACCAAACCTCTCCTGAATTATTAAATCCCAAAAATCCTGGAGAGGGAAGTTACCAAACCTCTCCCGAATTATTAAATCCCAAAAATCCTGGAGAGGGAAGTTACCAAACCTCTCCTGAAATATTAAATAATTCCAAAATCTCTGGAGGGGGAAGTTTCCAAACCTCTCCAGAAGATTTAAATAATTCTAGAATAACAGAGGCAAGTTTCCAGACTCCTCTAGTATATTCTACTCCGGCCGATTACGAGGAGGGAAGTAACCAAACCTCACTACGTAATACGACAGAATTTTGTTTAAGAGAGCCGAAAGATGAGAGCTCTTTAAATTATGAGGAAAAAATAATATTTCCAAGGGTTGGAATACCCATAAAGGGTGCAGATGTTAATAAAAATACCTCTCAGGTTACTATTGGAGAACTTATGAGAAGGGTAAAATTATACAAACCTAATATGGAAAAAATATATGAAGCTAACAGAAAAAGTAAACCGTCTTCAAAAACTTTGGCAAGTGCACAAATTCGATTCCAGGAGATAATGAAAAATTTTAGAAATCAACGTAAACCGAAACAACACCAATCAACGCCCGAAACATCCACTAACGGTGTTATTTTACGCGAATGTTTTGTATCATCCGGAGAACTTAAGAAAGATAGGCTTACAGAGATTACGAAATTGTTACGACTAGAACACTTAAATTATGAAGAAAGAAAAAGCGTTATGAAACTTATAAGTAATAGTCAAGATCGATTCCATCTTCCCGGAGAAAAGTTAACTGCAACTCACGTGTTGCGACATCAAATACCGACGAAAGATGATCGACCTATAAACACTCGACAATACAGATTTCCACAAGTCCATAAGGAAGAAATAAATAGGCAGGTAAAGGAACTGCTCGAAACAGGAATCATAAAACCTTCTCATTCACCTTACAATACACCCATTTGGATAGTATCGAAAAAGGAGGACTCTCAGGGAAACAAACGTTGGAGAGTAGTATTAGATTTCCGAGGTGTGAACGAAAAAACTGAGGGCGATGCCTATCCATTACCAAATATTGTTGAAATCATCGATCAATTAGGAAATGCAAAATATTTCACAGTATGTGATCTCGCCTCTGGGTTCCACCAAATAGAAATGGACCCTGCGGATAGCCATAAAACTGCGTTTACGACCCCTAACGGCCATTACGAATTTGTAAGAATGCCTTTCGGGTTAAAGAATGCTCCCGCTACTTTCCAACGATTAATGGATTTAATATTGGCAGGGATAGAAGGTGTGTTTATTTACATGGACGATATTATTATTTCTGCCGCTACCTTAGAAGAACATGAAAAAAGATTTAATTTAGTAATGGAACGACTCCGCCAAGCTAACCTGAAATTACAGCCCGATAAATGCGAGTTCTTAAAAACTGAAGTAACATACTTAGGACACATAATAAGTCGCGACGGAATTAAACCCGATCCAAAAAAATTAGAGGCCGTGAGACAATTCCCTAGGCCAAAAACACCGAAAAACATTAAACAATTTCTAGGATTAGCAGGATATTACAGAAGATTCATACCAAATTTTTCAAAATTAGCTAAACCTTTAACAAACCTATTGAAAAATGATACGCCTTTTAATTGGACATCTGTTCAAGAAGAATCTTTCAAAATATTAAAACAAAAATTATGTCAGGAACCAGTCTTACAATATCCTGACTTTACAAAACCCTTTATTTTAACTACCGACGCTTCTGGAACTGCCGTAGGAGGTATATTATCGCAAGGAGAAATAAATAAAGATCGACCAATAGCATACGCGTCACGAACTTTAACTGACAACGAAATAAAATATGACACATACGAGAAAGAAGCCTTAGCAATAATATATTGTGTTAAACATTTTCGACCATACCTATACGGACGAAAATTCACTCTAGTTACAGATCATAAACCCTTGCTCTGGTTTAAAAACGCACAAGATGCAAATATGAGAATTCTCCGTTGGAGATTAAAATTAGCAGAATATGAATATGACGTAGTATATAAAGCAGGCAAGACCAACGTGAATGCCGACGCTTTATCAAGAAACCCGGTAAACTTCGAAGAAGCAGACTGCAACGTAATTAATCATAAAAATCTTTTAAATCCGAATGATCCTAGAGATGCAGAGATAATTTCTAAAATGTTAGAGGAATCTGACGAGGACGAAGAGGACGAGGATTTCGATCTGTACCTCTCGGATGACGAAAAAATAGAAGATTTACCACCTGAAAATAAAGATTCTATACCTTTTACGCAGGAAGAACTGCGTGAGCCGCCGGAACCGAGAATTGTAGAAAAAGCATTAATCCACGAACCTCCTAATTATTATAATAGAATACAAACTCGAAGCCAGATAGCGAAAAATATGCATGATCAACAAGAAAGACCACCGGATCAGGGAGATGAAATTGAAGAGATAGAAGAAAGAAATGATCCGCCAGACAAGGAAAGCGACTTTGAAGATAACGAAATAAACGATAAGGAAGACGAATCTAGCAAATCTGGCATCCCAGTTAATGAAAATAAAAACCTACAGATAAAACCAACCATTATTGATAATCAAATACTCAAGGGCAATATAATAGAAACTCGTGACTTACTATGTTTACGTAAAGACAATGTGGCATACTTTGTCGACACTAATGGGAAACCATTAGATTCCGGATCACAAAAGCTATTCGAACGAAATGAGATCCCACGTTTAAGCCCGCTTACCTTAGGTGAAGCAAAGGCCATAAAGTATAAAAAATACTACCATGTAGCACTACCCATCAGTGAAGGACAACGGGAAGGCCCAACAATGACCTTAACGCAGATTACCACAGTTATAAAAAACTTGCAAGACGTAGCCGATAGACTAAAATTAGAAACACTCAGTATCGCAAAGACAGATATTGTCAATAATGTACCGTGGAGTAATATAAAATCTATCTTACAATTAAATTTTACTAACTCAACAACCAAATTAATCATATGTAACGGATTAATTAAATACCCTCCTAGAGATCTCCGTTCTATTATAATCGGTGAAATGCACTGTTCGCCTACCGGAGGACATCGAGGCGTTACAAAGACATATCATAGAATTAAGCATAAATATTATTGGGAAAATTTAAAAGCCGACGTTCAACAATATATACAACAATGCTTACAATGTCAATTGAAAAAATTAGTACGGGTAAAAACTAAACAACCTATGATAATTACTGACACACCAGGATCTTCTTTCGATAAAGTAGCAATGGATATCGTAGGGCCTCTGTCCAAAACCGAAAGAGGCAACGAATACATTTTAACCTTACAAGACCAATTAACTAAATATTGCATGGGAGTACCCCTACCAGATCAAACTTCCGAAACAATAGCGGAAGCCTTCGTGGACAGATTTATTTGTGTATTAGGGGCACCTAAAGCAATATTGACCGACCAAGGAAGAAATTTTATTAGCGATTTAATGAAAAAGATTGCTAAAATATTCAGAATTCGCAAATTTCGCACAACTGCCTTTCATCCTCAATCAAACGGATCGTTAGAAAGATCACACCACGCATTAGGAGAATATCTTAAACAATATGCAAATGAACAAAAGCAGTGGGATAGATGGATTAGTCTAGCGATGTTTAATTATAATACCAGCATACACGAAGCAACGAAACATACTCCGTACGAATTAGTTTTCGGCAAAATAGCAAGAATTCCATCGAACGAACCTTTGGCCCTAGAAGATAAATTGGCTAATTACAACGAGTATTTAATAAATCTCGTCACGCAACTTCATACTATACAGACGAACGCTCGTGAAAACGTTGTCGAAGCTAAGTTCAAATCCAAGAGACACTATGACAAAAAAATTAACCCTCGAACCTTTAAACCTGGAGACCACGTGTTTTTGCTAAAAGGGCCTAAGCCAGGTAAATTTGGAGATCAATATACTGGACCTCATGAAGTTTTAGAAATACTGAATAAAAACAACGTAAAAATCAGAATCAAGAAAAATAGCCGAGTCGTACATCCCAACCGATTGCGAATTTCTCATATCAAACTAGTTAACGAATAAACAAATAAATAAACAAATAGTAATAAATAAATAAACAATTAAATAAATAAAAAGATACACTATACTATATGGACAATTCAATAAGGTCATACAAATTTCAGATGGATCCCCGGATTAAAGGAGTAACCGCAATATTAATAATAACCATATGGATACGCCAAACTTACGGGATAATAGGATATGACTGTACTTCTCCAACTACAAACTTAACGACTTTATCACTAATAAACGTTGAAGATTGCGATATTCCACTACCAAAGGTCAATTCTAGCCAAGTCTTCATACAATTATTACAGCTCAACGAATTCGAATCTGTAAAAGTGATACAATGCAAGGTAGAAATCGATCGTTCGATCCGGAAATGTGGAATGTTTCTCATAATTCGGACGTTCTAAATGGAAAATATGCATATATTCACGAAGTGACCCAGAGAGGCCCTGCATACGAATGCATTATTATGGAAACCTCGAATTTAAAGGAACGTACATAACGGCACTAAAATCTAATCAGACCACAAGTCGCCCGGCGATCCTAACTGGCGTTGTGGACCGCCGACGGAAAATGTTCTGGAGGATCCTATTCAGACCTTTACGGAACGTGGACAAATGTTCTCGTACAGGCAACTGTCACAATCACCCTGCAAGATTACTTACTCCGCTAACGTTAAATTAAGCACTAACGTATACATCTTAGATCAGGAGTGGCCTGTGATTTTAGTACCGCCAAATGCACCGACATAGAAGGAGGAAATACCTTTTGGGAGCCCATACCTAATGACTCCTGTAAATTCACCTCATATAGCACCTTATATAGAGGTTACGCGGAAAAGGTAACCGATAACGTAAACGAGCACTCTCAAACCGCTTATACTGTGAATGCTGACGATACAGTCTTTGCTTTAACCAGCACCGGGAAAGACTTAGCGTGTGGATATTCGCTCATTCGAACTGAGCACCCAAAATTAGTAATTTGGGGAAACCTCACCTGAAATGGACATCGCTAAACGAACCGGCCGCGTAGAAAACCTCGACCTTTTTACTTATATGAATTCGAAATTTGTTTACGTAGAAAAGCACATCCGTAACCAGATTAATCAACTGTACAGGAACATTTTACTACAACAATGTAACCTTGAGTAAAAATGTTGCAAAACGCTTTGGCAATAGCTACACAATCCCCCCGACATCTTCGCCTATCACTTTATGAAGGGACCCTGGATATATGGCCCTTCTAGCAGGCGAAAGTAATCCACATAATAAAATGCGTTCCGGTCGAGGTAAAATTAGTCCACACCCAAGAGTGCTACGAGCAACTTCCAGTAATGTTTAATAACAAGACCTTCTTCCTAACGCCTCCAAACACATGTACTACTACGGCACGGAACACAAATTAATTGTAATTCCTTCGCACCTTCTATGTACCTTTTGGGAGACTCTTGGTATAAAATTATGCCGAGGCCAGTAGAAACACTAGCACCTACGGTCATAAAACCCATGACCAAAACTACCTGGAAATACAATAGCCCTGGAGCACTCGCTACCAGCGGCATATACACACAAAAGGATCTAGAAGATCTAAAGGACCACATAATGTTTCCCGCTGAGAGACCCGCTGTTCTTAACACCGTAGCAAGAGGAGTAATGGGAGAATCAACCGTGCTGAGTGGAGGATCGTTCGCCAACTTAATCGACGAGGCTTCTATCGAAAAAATTGCACTCTCAGCCTGGGAAAATTCTGGAGCAAATTTTTATCTTTGGCAATATTAGCGCTGGCCTGCTTGGAATATATCTTTTATAAGAGCCATTAAATTAATACTAGATACACTTGTACATGGATATGCTCTTCATACAGTATATGGTGGTCGATATAATCTAATAGGAGCAATATGGGACTCGTTAACTCAACTTTATTACATCTAGGACAAGGAAGGCCTAAAAATACAAATGCCAGTGCACCGGCTCCGAAAAACGATTCGGAACAAAAAATATCAGCTAGCGCACCACTCCATGATCTCGAATGGCAAGCAAATGTGCCCTGTCGAGCCAATTTACGAAAAACCCAAACACACTTACCCCTCCTCCCCTCGAAGGAACCCTCCACCTACACTTTGAACTTAAAGGATAAAAAACTTCCCTATATCCTGTATCAACCTTGCCATTCTGAATCGCATGCTACGACATGTAAGAAATTTAATGTCAAATGAAACTAAAACTTCTCATCTCCTGCATCAACATTGCCACTTTGAATCG
>JASTWK010001156.1:0-47937 GCA_030770225.1 Temnothorax unifasciatus
AAATCGCACGAGGTTATGAGCCATGGTGTATATATTCCAAGGCATAAATGCTTCAACTCGATAGTCGACTTCCTGAAGCCTTGTACGCATTCCTGAGAAATTCGAGCGTGAGATGCGGATCGTTCGCCGCCAAGATCTCACTCAAATGCTTTATGAATATGGTGTTATTCGATGGTATGCAAATACCAGACGTTTCCAACAGTTGACCCTCTATTTTCAAGCCAAATATCACTGTGAGCGCGCACAGGTGATTATACGCGGCAGTCCGAAGATTGGGGTCCGGACTACCGAGATTCAGTAAAGCCATGTTCAAAAGGGTACCGGGCACATCCTTAGGCCTGATTTTCGAGTGCACGGACATAGAGTCCGGCTGCGACAGCACCCAACGATTCCTGATGTGAATTATATTCTGCACAATGCTGTCGCAATCGTTGTGGGCAAAAGTCAGAGGTCCCGCTTCGTTGGATATGGTCAGCACAAATGAATTGTCATCCACCAGACAAACTTCTTCTATTTCGGACACATAATAGACGTCATTTAAGAGAACGGATTGCGATAACACTTTAGATCAGTATGCGTTATTTGCAACGCCGTTGGTCCGACCTTCACAGATACTCTCATCTCTTTGTGAGATAGTTTCAAGACGCCGGTGAACACTTCAAGTCTTCGTCCAGGGATAATGTCGCTCCGGGTAATTTCTGTTGCTCGACATTGATCACGTCATTTAATTTCCCTTGGCCGTCAATGAAGACAATCTTTCGATTACCTCTCAACGGCGCCAGGATACTATCATGATACTTTGTGTATTCAATTATTACAATTGTAAATGGAAACTGCGTGGAGATTTTCATAGGCTGCTGCAGGTAGAACGCAAAATCACTTTTGCAAAAATTCTGTCCTAAATAACCGATTATCTGAACATGTGTGAGTAAGATCGACGACTACGTCGTATGGAGAGTGATAGAAGGGTTTTAATGTTAGAATAACGTGATATTAGAAGATCGCCGTTCGTTTCGCCAAGTCTGAAAATCGAAGTTTAAATGGTATACTCTTCGCTATATGTATATTCACCGCTATCTTATATAAACGATTTGTGCATACTTGAATCGTCGTGAAATGTAGTAAAATACTAGATAGCCTTGCTTGCTGGTGCCTGCTTGATAAAAGATATTCATACTCTGGATGCTTTTAAATTCCTCTTTCTTCAAAATAGTCGACGACATGTCTTTGCTCGCCCATCGTGACATGCGAAAATAAGTAGTCGAAAAGAGCGAGCTGAAATTCAAACATAGAATCAATTCGTGATTCATATTAGCGATGACACACGTAGTCAAAGCAAACAGGTCGAAAACTCACTGAGAATCCACCGGCTTGTGCTCAGGTGGACCAAGACACGCTATAATAACGTAGCCATCTTGTCAAATGGTCTCCTTCCGACAGCTTTGTGGTCTCTACTACTACTAAGATAGTCTCCAATTTTTTCCTGATGATTCCACAACAACCTGTGCAATGCCAAGACATTGGCATCCAAAACAAATGATATAGGATGGCTGGTTTGATCGACCGTTTCGCAATCCGATGCTATCTGTATGATGAATCGTCGAGACCGATCTCGAAATTCGTTCTCAAAAAATCGTTGAAAGGCAATATATATGTTGCTCCTTGCTGAACTTTACGTGATTTGCAATATTCTGCAATACCCAGATAACATTTCGTGCGATCTCATATAGCCCTCACGCGTGAGTATCAGGTGGTGCGTGCAAGAACGCTGTCACATCGCCCTCATTACGTGATAGTCGCACGCGTGCGAGCGAAATGATGGCATATGCAGTCCACGCGTGATGGGGCATATGTGCGAGCGTAAAAGTTGTATGATAGCATCATATATGATCATACAAAACAGTTATTACAACTTATCGGGAGGATTGACACGCCTTCACACATGATCATCACGTCCATGATGTAATAAGATAGGTGTAACATTCCCGTGGATGCGCACTCGTCCAAAGTTATGGACCAATCAGGAGTTGGTCGCAAATGCTAAAAAGCAATATGGCTGCTAACAGCTGTTGTTGTTAGCTGTCATTCTCGGGCAATAAAGCGTGAAAAGATATAAACACTAAACAGTTATTAAAATAGTAAAGTAAAGTGAAGTAAAGTAAAGTGAAGTATTGTGAAATGTAATGTAGTGTCCCAGATAGAACAGAAAGTCATAATGAAGTCAAATTGACATCAAAATGGTAAAATGACCAAAATCGTCATTTCGTCATTTTGATATCATTTTGACTTTATTGTGATTTACTGTTCTACCTGGGGTTCTATTGTGTAGTGTTACGTGCAGTGTTGTGTGTAGTGTAGTGTAGTGTTGGTTAATATGTGTTGTGTAGTGTAGTGTTGTGCTGTGCTGTGTTGTGTTGTGTTGTGTTGTGTAAAGTGGGTGAAACAGGGACCGATAGAACAGTAAAAAGACATTGAAAAGATAGTAAAAAGACAAAAAACGACATTGTAAAAGGACAGTGAAAAGACATTGTAACAGGACAGCAAAAAGACATTGTAAGTATCTTGCATGAAAAGAACTTAATATAACAATAATTTTGTCTACAAATTTTTTCATTTACATATTATATATTTTCTATTTGCAGAAATCATGCCGACGTGCTGCATAAAAAATTGTGCAAGTCGCACAGACCATACGAGCACAAGGGGTTTGAAATTTTTAGATTCCCCAAGGAGACTGACATTCGTCAGCAATGGCTTGATGCTTGTCAAAGAAATGAAACAAACATAAAAATTGACACTGGTAAGTTGATGTAATGTAATAATTTATATTAGTATTTATAATACAATATTATTATGTATAATATTATTTGACCAGATTAATAAATATATCATTAAATATAATTTGTAGCACACATATGCAATCTCCATTTGAAGAAGATTGTTTTCAAATGGAATGGACAAAGCCACGATCAAATAATGTGCCTGCCAAACTAATGCAGAGACTGAAAAAGGGTTCTATTCCTACAAAATTACTGTCATTGCAAAAAACGGAAAGAAATAACGTCTGAAGATGGAAGTAGGAAATATAGGGGACTATGAATTCGGGTCCTCCGAGGGGGGAGCGGGGCGGGGGGGGGGGGACCCGAGGGCGAGAGGAGGCTACTATCATAAGTGCTGACCGGCGATAACGATTATCATAAGTGCTGACCGGCGATAACGATTATCATAAGTGCTTACCGGCGATAACGATTATCATAAGTGCTTACCGGCGATAACGATTATCATAAGTGCTGACCGGCGATAACGATTATCATAAGTGCTGACCGGCGATAACGATTATCATAAGTGCTTACCGGCGATAACGATTATCATAAGTGCTTACCGGCGATAACGATTATCATAAGTGCTGACCGGCGATAACGATTATCATAAGTGCTGACCGGCGATAACGATTATCATAAGTGCTTACCGGCGATAACGATTATCATAAGTGCTTACCGGCGATAACGATTATCATAAGTGCTGACCGGCGATAACGATTATCATAAGTGCTTACCGGCGATAACGATTATCATAAGTGCTTACCGGCGATAACGATATCATATTATGCATACGCACAATGTCGATTATCATAACGATATTGTTCAGCGTGTGATCGAGTCACGTGCAAGTGCTCCATCGATAAATGGATAACGTGATCTAAAAAAAGTGTATAAACAAACAATATTAAATAATCAAACATTTTGAAACGGCTGACCTGTTGGATACGGATATCATAATGCTGACCGGACGATAACGGTGAGATTACATTCCTAGCACTTGAAGAAGATTGTCGTTCCAAACGTCCGCGGCTCTCAATCAAACAATCTTCAGTCGGACACAGACAATCTTTAGTGGCGAGAATCGCACGACTCGAAGGTGCGAAGACTCTATTACAGAGACGGTTCGTACATGTCGGCGGTGAGTACGCGGCGGGCACGAGTAGTGATAACGCGGCGGGCACTAGTAGTGATAACGCGGAAAGACTCGTTTGGCGAGAGATCGATACCGCGTTCGAAAGCCGTGTATTGACCGGTGCGGTGATAAATATCAATCACATCGAACCGCGACAGTTTCTCGAAGATTCTGAAGTCATCGTGCTCGATCGTGTGCGGAACGTCATGCAAAGACACGCAAGTGTAAAAATAAACACTGTGTTCAACGGCGAGTTTGTGACGGGTGACAAACGTGCGAACAAAAGTGCCAGCACGAGAAACTGTGTACTCTTTCGTGGGCAAACTCTTTCAGATTTCCACGAGTGGTACGAGCGACACGTCATCGAGCCTATCTTATCAACCCTCGAAGAGTTTCAGGAACGCGACAGTGGGTGGGCGTTGTTGCGTATACTCAATTTGACAGTGAACGTGAACAAGTACAATCCTTTGCGCGCGGGATGTTACATCAATTTACCGCAAAAAATTAAATTGAAAAGAGCGGTGATCAACGTGCAATCTAAAGACAATGCGTGCTTCGCGTGGTCAGTGGTGGCCGCGCTATATCCTGTCAAGAACAATACACATCGGGAATCTTCTTATCCCGATTATAGAACAATGCTGAATTTACAAGACATCGAGTTTCCAATGACGTTGAGTCAAATTAAACAGTTCGAACGACTCAACGATAATATATCCATCAATGTGTATACCATCGAGGGAGAGAAGACGCCAACCGTTCTCCCGATACGACTCACCGACCGGAAGAAAGAAAAGCATGTAAATCTGCTGTACGTGCAGGACTCGCGAGACGACAACGCGGGACATTTCGCGTGGATCAAGGATCTATCGCGTCTCGTGAGCACGCAATTGAGCAGGCACAATGGTCGGAAATATTTTTGCGATCGGTGAGTACTTATACTCCTTTTAATAAAATTATAAAATATTTTTTAATATAAAAATTTATAATATTTTGTGTTTCTTTTTGCAGATGCTTACACTACTTCAGTTCGAGCGAGAAATTGGAAGCCCACGGTGTAGACTGCCGAGAGATAAACAACTGTGCCATCCTACTACCGAGCGAGGACAACAAGTGGCTAAGTTTCAAGAATCACAGCAGGAAGGAACGAGTTCCGTTCGTCGTGTACGCCGACCTGGAATGTACCCTCGAGAAGACGGATGCGGATCCGAGAACGTCCACGTTCAGGTCTCAACATCATCAGGTATTTAGCA
This sequence comes from Temnothorax unifasciatus, assembly GCA_030770225.1. Lineage (NCBI taxonomy): Eukaryota > Metazoa > Arthropoda > Insecta > Hymenoptera > Formicidae > Temnothorax > Temnothorax unifasciatus. The sequence goes on from JASTWK010001156.1 coordinate 5,205, forward strand.
TAGGATACTACGTGCGGTGCTCGTACGACGACTCGTTATCCGCGTATCGGTTTCGTCGCGATAAGGATTGCGTCGCGTGGTTCGCCGAGGAACTAAGACGTTTAGCACACGACGTAAAGACTATCTTGTCCGGTAATGTTCGCATGCCGGAATTAACGCGAGATGAGTGGAAGATATTTCGCAGCGCGACGCACTGCCACGTTTGTGAAAAACCGTTCGCGCCAGACGACGTGCGAGTACGTGATCATTGTCATCTGACCGGTCGTTATAGAGGTCCCGCGCATTCCAATTGCAATTTAAATTATAAAGATTCACATTGCATTCCAGTAGTATTTCATAATTTATCGGGCTACGACGCGCATTTCATAATAAAAGAAATAGCCACCGCGTTCGATGGACACGTAGACTTACTTCCAATCACGAAAGAAAAATATATTTCGTTTACCAAACATGTAAAAGACACCGCCGAAAGAACGGATTCGCGAAGCGATATAAAATTAAGATTTATAGACTCGTACAAATTTCTGAGCACGAGTCTTGCAAAATTAGCATCTTTCCTCGATAAGGATAAACTGCGAATATTACAACGCGAATTTTGTGAATTATCCACAGAAAATTTTGATTTGCTGACACAAAAAGGTGTCTTTCCGTACGAGTACATTGACTGCGTCAAAAAGTTGGAGGACTCGTGTTTACCACCGCGCGACTCGTTTTACAGTTCCTTGACCGGTGACACTGTATCCGAGAGCGATTACGAGCACGCCGCGAACGTCTGGCGACGGTTCTCCGTTCAAACCTTGGGCGAATACAGCGATTTATATCTAAAGACCGATGTCTTGTTATTGGCCGACATATTTGAAAATTTTCGCGACAGTTGTATCGCGAGTTATGGACTCGATCCGGCGTATTATTACACTCTACCGGGTTTCACGTGGGACGCTATGTTGAAGCATACGCACATAAATTTCGAACTGCTCACCGACATTGACATGGTTTTGTTCATCGAACGCGGTATACGCGGTGGTTTGAGTCAATGTTCCGGTAGATACGCGCAGGCTAATAACAAATACATGCAATCTTACGATTTATCGAAACCATCATCGTACCTGATGTACTTCGATGTCAACAACTTGTACGGCTGGGCGATGTGTCGACCATTGCCCCACGCGGAGTTTCGATGGGTCGAAGACGTGTCAAAATTCGACTATAACGCGATTGCTTCGGATTCGCATACGGGTTACATTCTCGAAGTTGATCTAAAGTATCCGCAGCATAAACACGATGCGCACGCCGACCTACCCTTCTGCCCGACGCGCGATAAACCGCCCGGCAAACGACAGGAAAAACTTCTCGCCACGCTGTACGATAAGAAACGTTATGTCATACATTACCGCAACCTACAGCAGTGCACGCGCCACGGCCTTTGCGTCACAAAAATTCATCGCGTATTGCAATTCGCTCAATCTCCATGGCTCCGCGATTACATCGAACTCAATACAAAATTTAGAACACTGGCCAAAACGATTTCGAGAAAAATTTGTATAAATTGATGAACAACGCGGTATTCGGGAAAACGATGGAGAACGTTCGAAATCACGTCGATGTAAAATTATTAACAAAGTGGAACGGTAGATACGGCGCGGAGGCACTGATCGCGAAACCAAATTTTCACAGCAGGAGCGTGTTTTCGGAAAATCTGATAGCCGTTGAACTGCGAAAACTCGAGGTTAAATTTGACAAACCTATTACGTCGGCATGTGCATTCTTGACATATCCAAGACATGTTTGTACGAATTTCATCACGAGTATATGTTTCCCCTGTATGGCGACATGTGTAGAATTATGTACACCGATACGGACAGTCTGATATATCACATCGAGTGCGAGGATGTGTACAAGAACGTCAAACGCCATATCGTTAGATTCGACACGAGCGATTACGCGGTCGACAACGCGTACGGTATCCCACTCGCCAATAAAAAAGTTCCAGGCTTGATGAAGGACGAAAACAACGGTGTGATCATTACCGAATTCGTCGGACTCAGAGCGAAGATGTACGCCTTGCGAGTGGATGGTAAGAAAGACTGTAAAAAGGCTAAAGGTGTCAAGAGCAACGTCGTAGCGCGTACTATAACGTTCGACGATTACATGAGGTGTCTGCGAGACGAATGTGAAATGACGCGACAGCAGACTTGCATAAGATCCGAAAAACATGAGGTGTACACCGTGTCCGAAACAAAAATCGCTCTGAGTCCGTACGATGACAAGCGATACATTATACCTAATTCGACCGATACGTTACCGTGGGGACATTACCGAATACCTTTGTAACATATATATGCATGTATGTATGTAATAGTATAACGTATGCAGTAGTGTATGTATGTAACGTAATATATATATAATGTAGTAGTATAACGTATGAATGTATGAATGTAGTATAACGTAACGTATTATGAGTATTATATTACAGTATTGGAAAGAATATTAATAAAGATATTACACATGTGTATTTCATATTTTTACATACTTTATATGTATTTCATATTTCAAACATTTTACATGTATTACATATTTTTATGTTAAGAATAAAATGCAGTTTGCACGAATTAAATAACATTGTCCTTGTGTATCCATGAATTGTGCGATCCATCGAATCCCAGCCATTTAACGTAAACCTCGTCACCCCTTCTGCGCAGGACTTTCTCCACGAGATACACGTCCGGATAAGTCGCGCGATGCAACTCGTGCTCGTAGAACCCTCCAGTGACGGATTGTCCACGATAGTCCTCGAGTAGATAGGTTACGGGATTGGTACGCTGCACTTTAACGATCTTAAACACCTCGGTGGTCCAATTCGGCGTGTAACCCTTCTGGAAAATCGTCTTGTATTTGCTAACGCGTACCGAGTCGCCCGCTTTGAACTTTTGCCGGACCTGCGATTTTTATCGCGCTGTACACCGTAGCCAAGAGTTTTTCGGCGATCGCGGGGGGTAACGTCGACGGGTCGCATGCCGATGGTTCGATGCTTGCGCGCGTTGTAATCCGATACGAGTCGCGGCAAAGCGTCTACCCATTTGTAATTTTCCGTTGAGCGTAAACATTTTCCACATGTCGTTCTTGAGCGTGCGATTGAATCGCTCGACGACCGATGCCTTCATCACCGAATACGTGGAATAATGATTGATGTCGTGTTTTCCTCACGAGACGTTGCACGTCGGTGTTGTAAATTCCTTCCCCATGTCGGTTTGTAGGTTACTAGGGCACCTCCCGCTATCTCGAATTATCTCGGCGATAGCGTCAGCTGTCTCGCTGCCACCTTTACCCTTGAGCGGCACGGCCCACGCGTACTTGCTCAACACATCGATGACGGTGAGTATGTAGTGGTAGCCTCCGTTGAAACGCGAGTACGGGCGCATCTCGACGATATCAGCCTGCCACAGGTCGTCGTACCCTCGCACTATGACGTGTCGTCTGGGAAAATTTCTTCTCGCCGGAGCGTGCAGTTCCTCGACGAGTCGTTGCTTCTCGATATTTATACGTCCATCGGATTTTAGCGATGTCATGTTTTTTTGTCACCCGCTTGCCGTTTATAACTGCTCGTTAGCGATTCCTAAGCCGTTTATTATCCGTTTATTTTCGTTTGTTGTCCTTCAATAACCGTTCTTTGTCATCCGCTTGCTGTTTATAACTGCTCGTTAGCCGTTCGTAGCCGCTCCTTAGTCGTTCGTTAGTCGTTTGATATCTGTTCGTTAGTTGTTCGATTGTCGCTCGACAGCCGTCCGATAGCCGTTCCGGAACCGTTCGTTGTCGCTCGTTGTCGTTTTCGTTCGTTAGCTGTTCGTAGCCCTTCCTGTACCGTTTGTCCATTCTTGTTCGTTGTAGCGTCTGATTCAACGGTAGTCGAAAGGCGAAGCTCGTTTATCGCAGTCTGCAACGCTTGCAGATCCTTCTCGAACGCAGTTATCTTCTCGTCTGATTCTTTTCGTTGATTACTCAACATTTTAAACAAGTGATCAACGTATAGTTTATTAACCGCGTCACCGACAGTCTCTGGTTTCGCCACGCGACAAATCTTCCGCGACCTTGCGTCAAAGTCCGTACCGGTGCGACACAGAGCGTTATCGCGCACGAAATTTCTCATTAATCCGCTCCAACGATAGTACTGTTCCGTCCCGTCTCTTCCGAGCGATATGCCAAACTTGTTGATCGGCATTTCAATGACGATTGAATGGTTCGCCGACGCATGGTTTAATTTATAATAAGCCCGGCTTCGCGAAGTTCCTCGATGATCGACATGATCTCGTTGTCGTGAGCATTGTTGCCGGCGTGGCGCGAAGCGTCGAGCAATCGGAGACGATCCACCAGCTCGTTGGGGTCGTCCCAGTGCATGTAGTCGATCTTATTGTTGGTTAGCGTCATCGCGCGAGGCATGGGTAATCCCTTTCCAGATTTTTTCTTCTTGGGTTCGATAGGGAACAACGGTGAGATTACATTCCTATACTTGTGTCCCCTATTGCTCAGTATTCGCTCGCGAGGATCGTGCTTGAATTTATGAGCACTCGTTGCCAACAGTATGCTCTTGTACTTTTGCATATCGTCCTCCGTGTAGATTTCATCATCGGGTATTCTCTTGAAGATCAACTCGTAAATACCAGGTGTGCCATTGTAACGTATGCCATCGATATAAATGTCATCCGCAATGTCCAAGTCAAAACGTTTATTGCCAAGCATCATTCCGTTACTGCCGAAATAAACGCCGTATACGTTGTCTAATACTGGACGGGCGCTCAAAAAATCCCCGATGTACTCTTGACCCAGTGGACCCAACTCTTCTTGCAACGTTTGTAGAAACGTTTCTCGGCCCTCCGGCGTTTCCAACTGCTTTCGTACGGACGTCGCAATCGAGTCGTCCGTGGTTTCGAAAACATCCACGTTTGCGAGTGATTCGGGAATTTTTTGCACAGTTCCCACCGTCGCGGACGGTGTGGAGGTTATCGGTAGTACTTTCGATTGATTAGATTTACGCGGTGTCGATGAGAGATCCAACCGGGAGTCTGGTCGCTTTCTCTTCTTTGACATCGCATCCTCCCAATCCTCCTCATCCTTCTCCTTCTTCTCGCGCTGCTGAAAGGGTAACGTTTCGATCCCCACGTCAGCAACGCTGTACGGCTCCTCTTTTTTCACCGAGATCGAGTTGTTTGCGATCTTTTGCAGCGACCCGATGAGAGGTTTAAAGTGTGTGTTCAACTCAATGTCCTTCACGATCTTACCAGTCTTCATAGCGCGAAGTTTCTTACGAATCGAATCACTCGTTTTCGCAATCTCCTTCACGATCTTCTCGTGTTCACGAATATTCTCGCCCCCGTCGATCGCAACCATCGTGGAAAAAAGAGCAGAATGTCGATCTCTATAACGCTAACGTTTCACCTCCGACGAGGTATCGGCAACGACTGATCGCTTTTGCGGTACCGCGAACACGTTAAATCCTTTTCTGTATCGGCCGTTCGAAAGCGCGCTGTCCTTGTCTATCACTACGAATCCGTACTTTTGTTGCCAACAATCGTGGCACAACGAGCAAAATTCATTGTACGACATGTCGGTATTTACATGATCGTTGTACACGTGTTTCAAATTGGTACCATCCTGTTTGAACAGGATCAGCAGGTTCGCGTTGTCGCGTATCAAATGTTTAGGTATTCTCGCGTACGTCTGACAGAGATAGAAGGAGTCAACGCTCGAGTGCCTGCCCATTGAGAAATACTCTCTCACCGCGTCTTGCTTATCGCACGCCACGTCATCGAAGACGAAGATCGAGTTTGAACGCGCGTCACTCGGTGGAATGACGTCACTGTTATTGGAGAACGTAAAGTAGCCAATTTCGTCGATCGATGTCAACAAATTTTCCAGATATCGATATTTCGGCTGTTGCAACGATTTCGAGTACACGTACACGTTTTCGAAACGTACGCCGTGTGGACTTTCCAGCAAGCTTATCAAGACGTTGGTTTTACCACAATTCGAGGGACCGCAAATAATCGCGCGTATAGTAGTCGGTAGCATCGTACCATGCCTGCGTTTTTCCGCGTTGCCCCCCATCGACCGTAATCTGTCGTCGCAATTGGTCACGCGAATCGCCAACGGTTGTCGCACGAATCTCATTTTTTCCACACTACCGACTCTCTGGCTGACTCGAACGCCTATTTATAGGCGAGTGGAACCGCGAATCGCTCAGTAGCAAAGATGTTCGTCCTACTGTTGAGACCTTCCGATATTCGCGACTTGAGCGCCGAACAGCTGCAGTTTGTGCCGAAAGCCGTTCTGTTGCAAATGTGCAGTGATCACGTCCACTACGTGTGGGACAAGCTTCCGGAACATATAAAGGTGGATTTGGAGGTTCAGACCTATCGTCGCTGTTACGAACATCACAATCAACCGTGGCAGCGAACGCATGTCGACGGTCCCGCGCCATTGATAAAAAATTGCGGCGTATGTCAACGAAAAAAATTGGAAACCTGTTAAATCACGCGATAAACGCACTTCCGATCGAATTGCATATTCCCGGCTATCAGTTTTGTGGCCCGGGCACTCATTTAGAAGAACGATTGGCGAGAGGCGATCAAGGTATTAATCCATTAGACGCAGCGTGTTGCGAGCACGACATAGCTTATTCGCGTAGCAACGATCTCGTCGAGAGACACGCGGCTGACAATATACTCGCTGCGGAAGCGCGAAAACGCATTACCGCGAGAGATTCGACTCTCGGAGAGAGAGCTGCCGCTACAGCCGTCTGGGCGGCCATGAAGGCTAAGACGAAGCTCGGCATGGGCTTGAAAACAACGAAAACGAGGAAAAGGTTGACGAAAAAACGGATACTTCCGGTGGCGAAACGAGGCGGCGTAATACCGATTCTACCGTTGTTGGGGGTTCTCGGCTCGTTGGTCGGTGGAGCGGCGGGAGTCGCAAAGGCCGTGAACGATAACAAAGTCGCGCGGCGTCAGCTGGAAGAACTGAAACGTCACAATCGCGCCATGGAAGGTCATGGGCTTTATCTCGCTCCGTACAAACGCGGGCAAGGAGTGGCATTAAAGAAGAAAAAAAAATCGCGGAGATATTAAAAATTCCCAACGGTGTAACAACCAACATACAATTGCAAAAACTTGCAAAGCGTATGCACATTCCATATTTTAGAGGTATTTTCATGCGTGATTCGTTACCGATCGGTGGTGTACGTCGAAACGAGAGCGGTATCGTGAACTTGGATGACGCAGCGGGTCCCGGTACTCATTGGGTAGCGTACGCGAAGAGAGGAGATCGAGCCATATATTTCGACAGTTTCGGCAATCTTCGACCACCGAAGGAATTGGTACTGTATCTCAAGAACAACGTGACGAAGATAGAGTACAATCACATACCTTTTCAACGATACGATCAGAGCAATTGCGGACAACTGTGTCTGCGCTTCCTACAGACGGTTGACGATCAATTTAAAGACCGCCGTCGCGCTGTTTGAACTCAGTATTCATTAAAACATGTCTCGGACATTCACGCTCACTGGCAAGAGTAGCGTCCTCGCGGTAAGCTACTTTCCCGCCGTGGACTTGAGCGATGGCGATTACGAGCTCGGCCTGACAAATTTTGAAACCTATTACACGATACCGAACGTGAATTCTTCAAACAATAAATTCTACTTTGATGACAAGGAAATTACCATTCCTGAAGGATCGTACGAATTGCGTGATATAAACACGTATCTAAAACGTGTCATTTTACGGGATCAATCCAGTAATGTCGCGAGAAAGAAACACGTCGGCGAAGATGAAGAATATCCGTTGATTATTCGTGCCAACAACAATACGATGAAGAGCGAGATCAAGTGCGCTTTCAGAATAAACTTTAACAAACCAAACAACATTGGATCGCTGCTGGGATTTTCAACGAATCGCGTGCTGGAGCCGCAACAATGGTACGAATCGGACGTACCGATAAATATTATTAGCGTAAACATCATTCGCGTAGAGTGTAACGTGACCGCGGGCGCGTACAGCAACGACAAGTACGTGCACACGATACACGAGTTTTCACCGAGCGTGCCACCAGGATATAAGATATCGGAAACGCCGACACAGATCATTTACCTGCCGATCACCGTACAGAGCATTACTGACCTAACGATTCGCGTTGTGGATCAGGACGGTCAATTGATTGATTTTCGAGGAGAAGAGATCACCGTCAGATTACACGTACGACGGCGACAGCGATAACGCGCGCGAGTGTATGGATGACATATGAGATGCTTGTGCTGAACGACTCGGAGCACGCGAGAAATAAGAATATCTTTACGGCAGCGGCCGACGATATCATCCAATCAACATTTGGTGGCGCTAAAAAAGAGACGAGAAAGAAGCTCACCGCATCGAACGTTGAATTTCTACGATCTTTGGGATTCTCGGTGCGAAATATCTGAGGAAGAATGGTCGATATCCTTAACATTGGAGGTGAACCGATCTTTGACGACAGTGTCGTCAAGATTGAAACACACACGTACAATCCGTACGCCAACACGACGTTTGGGCACAACGACGAGATAAGAATACCCATACAACAACAAGATTTATACACGTTGCCGTGTGAAAGTTTTCTCTACGTCGAAGGAAGATTGACGGTAAAGAAAAGGAATGCTGAGTCTGCGACAAATCTTGTAAATAATTGCGTGGCGTTCATGTTCGATGAAATTCGATACGAGCTCAACGGCGTGGAGATTGATCGCAGCAGAAACGTTGGAATAACCAGTACTATCAAGAACTATATATCGATAACGTACGACAAGGCGGAGATGTTGAAGAATGCTGGATGGGACATTGTATCTACCCGCTCGGAAGGATATTTCAATTTTTGCGTTCCGCTCTACACATTGTTAGGCTTTTGCGAGGATTACAAACGCGTGATTGTTAACGCTCGTCACGAATTAATTTTGATACGAGCGCGTAACGACAACAATTGCATTGTAGGAAATCCGGCGACTGAGCCGGAAATCGAATTGTTCAAAGTACAGTGGCGAATGCCTCACGTTACGTTAAACGATATCAATAAACTGTCCATGTTACGGGCCCTGGGGAGCGGACGATATCTTAGTGTCAGTTTTCGTTCGTGGGATCTGTACGAGTACCCCCTGTTGCAGAGCACGACCAAGCATTCGTGGGCCGTCAAGACCGCGACTCAGTTGGAGAAACCGCGATATGTTATATTTGCGTTGCAGACCGGTCGCAAAAATATCATGGCTCAAAATGCTAGCTATTTCAATCACTGTAAATTAACCAATATCAAGCTTTATCTAAACTCTGAATCTTATCCATACGATGACTTGAATCTAGATTTTGACAAAAATCGATACGCCCTTCTTTATGATATGTATGCACGTTTTCGTAAAGCTTATTACGGATACGATCGCTACGATACGTTTCTCACTTTGACTACGTTCCTGACACTTGGACCTTTCATCGTCATCGATTGCTCCCGACAAAACGAGTCTATCAAGAGCGCCACCGTGGATGTGCGAATAGAATTTGACTGTAAAGAGAACGTGCCTGCAAATACTACCGCCTATTGTCTCATCTTGCATGACCGCGTAATCGAATATTGTCCATTGTCAAACGTAGTGCGCAAACTCACGTAAATTGTAATGTCGGTAAAAAATTTCGATATAAGAAAGGCAGATGTATCGCGATGTGATACAGTACGGATCGTTTCTTCGTTGCATCATGATCGCGCCAACATTCGTCGATCTGCAAGGTTTCGTCGTCGGGATGAAATTTGTTGTGAAGGAGGCGGCGGTGCTGAGAAATGGGACCGTTCTGGCGCATTACATCTTTACGTGCCCCATGCCGTGGAATCTCCTCACAAAATCTGACAAATCGTGCGCTTCCTGGTTGATTCACAATCACCATGGATTACGATGGGAAGACGGAAACGTGCCGTACAGCACGGTGAAGCGTTTAATTATGTCGGCCGTGTTCGATGAGGAAGAGAACGACAACGATGACGACGACGACGACGACGAAATACCGACCCTCGTGTACGTCAAGGGATGCCAGAAACGGGAATGGCTGGTGGATCTGCTCGAGAGTAAAGCGAGAAAAAACCTAAACATCGAGACGCTGGATGTGGATTACGAAGATATCGAATCTTTGAATATTCTAGATGCCACCAATACTATGCGATGTGGAAAACACGTTAAGAATTGCGCGTTGCAAAATGTATTAAAAATATTTAACTGGTGGTTGAAACGTCAGAAAGAATTGTCATCTTTTTAAAAAATAAATTTTATATATATGTGTGTAAATTTTACAATGTTTTATTTTCTTTTCCCTATTCCCATTAGTTGTTAGTGGTTTCCCTCTCCTAAATTTCCCACCATATCATAATTTTGAAGGTAGGGTGTTGACGCGTATACTTGGTTCATTTCCAACTTCTTAGTCATTTGTATGAATTTTTATAACTTCTACGTAAGCAGCGCTGACATTGGTGCTTGAAAATGTTGAAGGAAAGGGAATAATCCCTTCCCTTCCCTTATATTTTCGTTACATCGAAGAGTCGTACGTGGTCCTTACACATTCAGTCTTGCATCAGTTACTCGTGTGTGAAAACGATTCGATTCTTGTAACCAACGACGATGAACTCCTCTGAGGGAAGCAGCACAAGTATGAATTATTACGTGCCGTATCCTCGTGAAAAATCGGGACCTAAACGCTATACGCCTCATGAAGTTCCATCGAACGAGCGCAAAACGTAAGTAGTACTTTATATAAATTTTTTAAAAATTTATTGTTTTGTAATTTATCTACTTTTATTTTTCTACAGTTTCAATAAATCGGAACCTCGTTATACGCCTCGTATCTTGGGCAGACGATTTGCCCTGACGACCACTGGATACAAATATTTGGATATCGGAATCAGTGTGGGATCTACATCCTTTGTGGAATTGATTCTTGGCGACAATCGGGGAAATCAGATCGTGCTTCCTCATGCAACGTGGACGACGATCATCGAAAGATGCATGGATATTGAACATCTCATGCAGTCGACTGTCGGTTCATCGCTATCTATTCGAGATCTAATTATAGAACTTGTTAAAATGCGTGACGCTAATATTGTAAAACTTACGTTGCGAGATACATGCTTATACATGATACCAGCAACTATATTATTTTTGTTTGAAATTGAACAATGTGTCGAACATGTGTATTTCAATTTATGTCAAAATATACAACAGGTTAGTAATAAGTATAAACATTTTGTGACAATCTTGCGACAAAATCATATCACGGATAAATGTCAAGCGAGAAAAGTACTGACTTGTGAGTGAGATATCCGACGGAAGTTCGCTCATAGATTGTGAACTATTAGCTTATGCTTTAGACAATATTGTATACGATGCGACATATAATGAATAAATTAATGTTTATATAATAAAAATAAGTTTATTATCTTTAAATTCTCCCAATTATTTCTTATAAAGGAAAAAACGCGAAGTGGGGGGACGGGAGCGAGAGAGACCGCGCGCGAATACTGAGCAATAGGGGACACAAGTATAGGAATGTAATCTCACCGTTATCACCGGTCAGCACTTATGATACCCGTTATCACCGGTCAGCACTTTAAAAATTTTGATTATAAAAAAATTTTTTGTTTATAAAATTGTTTTTTTCTCAAAGTTATCCCTGTTATCATCGGACAACACTTATGATACTCGTTATCGCCGGTCAGCACTTATGATAATCGTTATCGCCGGTCAGCACTTATGATAATCGTTATCGCCGGTCAGCACTTATGATAATCGTTATCGCCGGTCAGCACTTATGATAATCGTTATCGCCGGTCAGCACTTATGATAATCGTTATCGCCGGTCAGCACTTATGATAATCGTTATCGCCGGTCAGCACTTATGATAATCGTTATCGCCGGTCAGCACTTATGATAATCGTTATCGCCGGTCAGCACTTATGATAGTAGCCTCCCCTCGCCCTCGGGTCTCTCCCCCCCCCCCGCCGCCCCGCTCCCCCCCCCCCGCCCCGCTCCCCCCTCGGAGGACCCGAATTCATAGTCCCCTATATTTCCTACTTCTTCCTCTTTTTGTTTAAAAAGGGAAGTAGGAAGTGTCGACTACCAGTGAGTTCTCATTGATTTTCTGCTTTTCTGCCAAGGTCTGAATTCGCCCTTAGATTGCTTTAACACAATTTTTGTGTATATTGAAAAAAAAGAAACAAGAAAAATGTACATAAGATAAATAAAATGTTACATAACTTTGTTAAAGGATGTAATCAAATTTGTCCATCCATATACTGATGAAAATATACAATTATTTGTTAATAATAATGTTGCAACAAATATTGTAAAAAAATTAGACAGAAAACTAATCAAAACTCGCACTGATGGTCTTTCTCTTTTTGTTTAAAAAGGGAAGTAAAAAGTGCCGACTACCAGTGCGAGTTCTCATTGGTTTTCTGCTTTCTGCTTTTCTGCCAAGGTCTGAATTCGCCCTACACGCAAAAAAATGATTAGCCAAGGAAGCTAAAATATAGCTGTGGCAGTTAAAATGTTTCATTAAAATGCTAATGTTGTCACTACCAAAACTCAAAAGAATTTTATACAAAACATTACTCACAGGTCTGTCATCATCCCCCATGATGCTCGCGTTGTTGAGAATATCCAAATTATATATTATTATATTACTACTGAGTGTGCACAAAACATATATTTCAACCGATTTCAACCGAATTATGGTTGCAGTTGTACTTCCTTTGCGGCAACGCTGCAACATGAAAAAAAATTAACATAAAGATGAGTTTTTAATACAATAACTATTAATATTATGATTAAAATAATATAATTAAAAGTAAATATTGATCGTACAATACTTACTCTATGCTTTGTGTCCCACTGGTACTTATATATATGTACGTGCGTAGAAAGCAAAACCGATAATTACAGTTGCAGTTGTACTACCTTTGTGGTAACGCTGCAACATGAAAAAAAATTAACATAAACGTGAGTTTTTAATACAATATAACTATTAATATTATAATAAAAATGTAATTAAAAGTAAATATTGATCATATAATACTTACTCTATGCTCTGTGTCCCACTAGTACATACTTATATATATGTACGTGCGTAGAAAGCAAAACCGATAATTATGGTTGCAGTTGTACTACACCTTTGTGGCAACGCTGCAACATAAAAAAAAATTAACATAAACGTGAGTTTTTAATACAACAACTATTAATATTATAATAAAAATGTAATTAAAAGATGTTCGATTAATTTCGTGTTAATATCGCACAACGGAATCTTTAGGTATAATCAATTCGCCAATGCACTTTAAACATCATGAGGATGATTCCTCATGCTTTGTAATATCGAGATTTTCTCTACGTTAATTAAATTATGTTCCATAAATATTACAAAATTAATTAATAATTATTATTATTCTAAATTCATGTTTTAGTATATATATAAACCATCTTGTGTAAAATATTCTGAGTAAAGTATGTAACAGAGCATTAAAGAATGGAAAAATCAAATGTCAAAATAGAAAAATAGAAAAAATTTAAAGTGATTAAGAAACCTTCGCGTTCTCTTCTTGTATTGAAAAATAATCTTTTATAATAGGTACATTAATGTATATATTTTCGACAGGATACACTCGCTGAATTTTTGCCATAATTGCAATAATACGTGCATATTTGATAGGTATTAAATGCCTCGTCAAGAAGAATATTGAATATTTATTTTCGAAAATGATCGATATTCTTCTTGACGAGGCATTTAATACCTATCAAATATGCACGTGTCGCGTATTATTACATTTATGACATTTTCCACGAGGATCATCAACCATTCTCGCGGTCACCGACCCGCGACGTGCAGAAATAGACCTTTTATACAGCTTCGTGTCTGACCAATCATCGTGTTATTATCGCAGCTCTTACTGATCTGACCTTCGCGAGAAAGAGAAAAAGAAAGAATGAAAGAAAACAGAGAAGTAATGTAAATATATACATATAATCCGATACGGGGGTGGAAGAGAAACAAAAAGGAAGATAGATAGAGAGAAAAATAAAGAGGGGAAGAAATATCAATTTAGAACAAGCAATCAATTCAGAACGAGAAATGAAACCAGAACGTGATAAAAAAACCTGCGGGTATATATAGTTGCACAAAAAAAAATAATACAATAAAACAGCAACGCGAACAATGCGAAATAATATAAATAAGAGTGAATAAGAATATTAATCCATTTTGAGGAGTCAGTTTATTATATAACGGAACTTCATCAATTTACTTTATTTTAATACAAAATTATGTTTTATGAATTAAAAATCTGTTCTTACATAATATACTTTAAAATACTCATCAGTGCACAAGTCTACATCACAGTCACTGCATTAAAAAAACTTGATATTTAGTTCTTAATATTCAAAATATTCTAAATATTGATCATATGATACTTACTCTATGCTTTGTGTCCCACTGGTACTGCAATGCACTACCACACGCCATTCGAAACTGCCCATGCGATTAATCAAGCAGTTTCCAGGATAGAGCGAAAATGTTTTAGCCGACCACTGCTTTGCAGGCCACTTAAAAATGCACTCGATGGAGGTCGATCTTTGTACTACATTAAAATACAGATAAAAATTTATGATATGTAAAATGATATGTAATATATGAAATATATTATACGTAATTTAGTATGTATATTATTTAAAATACGTAATTTAGTATGTATATTTAAGTATGTTATTTTTATATATTTTTTACTAGTATTTTCCAAATATAGGGTAGAGTGGGGTAATTGAGAACGGCGGGTAATTGGGAACACAGCTAGATAAGTATAATACATCCCCCCCGCACTACACCGTCCCGAACCTATTCAACGGCTGCATGCAAGCTGCATAGGCATGCAGCCGTTGAACAGGTTCGGGACGGTGTAGTGCGGGGGGATGTATTATACTTATCTAGCTGTGTTCCCAATTACCCGCCGTTCTCAATTACCCCACTCTCCCCTATGCTTCGTAATCATCATAGAACATATCACAAATCTTAAGTCATGCTTCTAAAAAGTTGCATATATGAAGTAACAAACAGATATAACATATTTGTACTAATATTCTATATTTATATTACATATGTGTTATACTTTTTTTTATGTTGCATTTAATTATATGTAACTTTCTACAAGTATAACCTCAAATGTTTTAACGTGATATAATACTACGCATATTTCAAAAATATTAGTAAAAACATGTACATAATAATCTTAAATGTAATTTTATATTGAATTCAATTAGTATTATAAAAAAGAAAAGAAGGATTACCTTTGGATTAAAATGATGTACAGGGACACGTCGGAGACACGCAGCAAACCACGCAGCCATGAAGTAGAAAACAGTAGAAAAGACCGGTTGCCGGCCGGCAATGTTGAAGGTTATGTGTCTAATTTGTCGATTTTCTTGATCGAAAAGATATCGAATCGAAATTATATCGACTTCGAATCGAAATCGATTTGATATCAATTCAATGAATCACTTCTTGCTGGAAAAGTCGCTTAAACAATTCTTTCACTTGAATGTTTGATCTTTTAACGTAACAATGCTAATTCTTCAAGCATTTGTTATAATAATTTTTAATAAAATTAAATATAATTTGAAATATAAATATTTCTGCGGTATCTCGAAAAGAGATCGAATTTTACATCCGTCAACATGGATGTAGCGTCGACATATTCTGAGAGCATTGATATCAATCCGACATCGAATTGATATTAGCTTTCTCACTGGGAATGACCTTGCCTGCTGCTCCAAATTCCGAGGCTAAAAAGTCGTCGAGAGCTCCTTTAGCATTTTTGGGGTCCGCTTTTATGCCCTTAATTATAATATTATTCTTTATTTCAGCTTTTTCCATTGCTTCAATTTTACGCTCTAGGAACTCCACTTTTCGATTTACTTCGTGGCCCTCCCTTGGCACAGAAACAATCCCTGCTTCCAGTTTGCTTAGGCGGGCTTGGACATTTTCGTCTCTCGTGTTCTCTTTTTCTTCTAAGGATACGATCCTGGTCTCGAGATCCTTATGCGCCTTGGCGAATTCCTCCTTATTTTTTCTCAGCTCGTCCTTAATTTCTGCGAAGTTCTTTTGGTGTGTTTGATTGAATGCGGCGAGTTGATTTCTCATGTTATCAAACTGCTTGGTGTTGTCTCCTCCCATTTTCCGTAGTTGCTCCAAAATCGCGTCCATGTTCAAGTCAGGGGTCGCTGAATCAGTAGATATGTTTTCTCTTGGAGGAGAACGAGGAATTTTCGTAGATCTTTTAAAAGCCTTCTGGTCTCGATTTTCCGCGTGTTCGGGAGATCCGTCGGACAATTGCGGGAGCTTTCGCTTCACAATTATAAAATCTTGCATAGAAGGGAGCGAGTTGGCTCTGTCTCGCTGAAACGTCTGGAGTGTAGTCGGTCGGCCCTTTATCTTTGGAGTTCCCCTTGGTGGAGTGCACAGTTCGGTGTTTCTGGCGTTAGATGGGGTTATGGTAGTGCTATCTTTGCTACCAGGTGAGTTGTCGATCTCGATCGGTGAAGCCCGCGTGGATCCACGAGAGATGTCGCAACTGCTCATTTGGCAGACGTGTATTTCCCCTTACTTCTCCACCCCTCTGACGGGTTAACCTCCAAATCAACGGTTTACGATAAGAAATTTCGAAGATTTCAAGCAGCATACCTCAGGGTGCCCCGCAGATTAAATCGCTCGATGATTCCCGATGCTTTCCTGACAGCGGTGGTACGTGGAATTTCTTAACTGAAAGCGCCACTCAGGCAAAATTCTCGTTATTGCTGCAGTCGATTTGTCAACACGTCTGTCTCGCTAGTGCGGCGTACGCATCCCCCACATCTGACAATTTCAACCATAACCTCCTGGTGGGGCCATCTATTGTAAAACGGCGGAAACTTATTTGTACACCTAATATCATAAGTCATTTCGAAGAGTTGCTCAAATAAATTTGTGATATGTATGCTGTAAGCTATATATTTAATTATTACTGTTTTTGCACATGTCATGTGCTGCGTTATAAAGTTTAATAGCATAACATATCTGTTTAATAAAATGTATTAATTTATTTTATATATAATATTATATTATTTTATATTTTCAACAAGTTTGTTAAATTTTCAATTAACAAATTTTAATTCGCATTACATCTCTTTACATTTGATTCTACATCATTTTGTAATGATAAAAAATAATTATAATAAAATAATAAAATAAAGCGTCAATTATTTGACAATTGTTTTCATCAAATTGTGATACAAAAATTGATTTTCTCTGTATAACCTGTGACTGAATTATGGCCCCATTGGCACCCATGATTTATCAGGGCCGACTCTAATGCGACGTTGCCGCTCTCCGTCGCGTGCTCGATAGCTTTACGCGAAATAGCTACAACATGCTGTTTTATTTTTACAATTTCTTGCTAACTATGTAGACAAATCGTTTGAGCCTTGGCAAGGCTCCTTCCTAAATATGTAAAGAATTATTTGCACCTATTTTCATTACATTTTTATCATTTTTAATATGCTTTCAAGGATTATATTACAGATATCGTGACATTTTGGTTATGTCGCCCATGTATAAAAGTACAACTTCAATAATTAATTACTCGACAACCATGCAGACGATCGTCTTCAACTTTGGCATGGACGACAGATTCCTATAGACGAATGTCCTCCATAAATTTGAACTAATTCTTATCAAATTGATTTGACCAGCCACCCTCCTTAAATACGCTTGGTTCAAAAATGGCTATATCAACGAACGGCCACCACAGTTTGAAAATCCAGTAAATTTTTGTTTCTCTGGAAAAGATATACAAGAAATACCACGCTGTTCCATATGTGATGCACCTGCCATAATTGTTCCTGGTGCAAAAAATATTTTTATGACACACGTGCATGGAAAGTGGCCCATTACGCACGCGACGCGTGCGTGATAGACCACTTTCCACGCACTTGCACATAAAATAGGGTGTGCAACGCGTGCGTGAAGTAGAAAATTCCCGGGTGCGGTGACCGCACTCGCCTTCGGCTCGTGCGTCAACTCCGCACCCGTGAATTTTCATCTTCCGGCATTTGTTGCACAAATAACAATTGTATGCATCATTTCTTTGAGGAATATCATAATTGTAAATACTATGAAATATAAGAATTGTTCGTAAGTAAAAGATATCGTTATCTAGATAATTATAATATTTATTACTAATATTTGTAATAAATATTCTTATACATTCTAGGGAACGCTGTCAACACGTATAGTCTTATGAGGAATATCATCAATAGGGTCCGGACGTTCGGGCACGAAGACCGGGCATAAAAACCGCTGCGCGCTCGCCCCACCATCAAATCCGGTCGCCGAGCGTCGTGCGTCGCAGCGAGCCTCGCGAGATTTACTATCGCGAGATCTAAAACTAAAATATTTTATAAAACACACACGCACGCACGCACACACAGATGAATAAATTTAGAAATTTTTAGTTAGCGCTAAAATTGTTACGATATTGTTTAAAGAATTATAAGTACATTCAGGATAAAAGTATCTTCATTTTACAATTTTATTAAATAACGCACGCAATAGATATTTTTTAAATAAGAGATGTAAAAATAAATTTTTGAAAAAATTATTCGTTGCGGTTAAATACACATAAATGAATTATAAAACTTTGCACACATGTACGAGGGGGAGGGGGGGGTAAAAAGATGAATTTAGAAATTTTTTGTTGCTGCCAAAAAATGGTTCTAAAGGGTGAAATCACCTTTCATATGTAGAGCGGCTTTTTGTTTTTCTCGATATATTTCGGAAAGTATTCAAGATATAAAAAAATGTTTCAAATAAAAGTTTTATGGTAAAAACATTTTTATTCAACCACATTAATAAAATTTCAAAAATTTTTTTTTAATTTTTAATCAAAATTTTGTTTAAAAAATTGTTTTTAAAAAATATTATTAATGTTGTCAAATAGGAGATTTTACTGTAAAACTTTTATAAGAAACATTTTTTGATATCTCAAATATTTTTCGAGATATATCGAGAAAAGCAAAAAACCGCTCTACATATGAGCAGTGGTTTCACCCCTTAAAACCGTTTTTGAACAGCTAAAAAAAATATCTAAATTCATCTTTTTACTCCCCCTACATGTGTGGAAAGTTTCATTAAAATCAGAATTTTCCAGTTCGCAAGGTTTCCTTGTTAGTGAACGAATAATGTTAAAAAAGAATGCTCTTTGGAATGGAAGTATAAAATGTTATGGGAGGTACGAAATTGTGTAATCATTAAGTATTTATTATGGCTTTATGCGTATTGTATTTATATATGTATGATGTATGTATTGTCACGTCTTTTTCTGCGCCCGGGGCGCACGACGGATCAAAAGGGGGAAAGGAGAGAAGGGTAATAGGCCTCTCCAGCGTTCTCTCGCACATTCGACACTTCACTAACCGAAGTTTATTGCTGGGCGCCAGACGCGTAAATTCGCGTCCACTAACGTAAGCCAAAATCACAAAAAACCAAACGCAAAACGTAATAAAGTCGCAAGAAATCGGCCAGGTCAAACTATTACTCCGGGCGGGGTGGAAAAAAGGCAGCGCAATATCCAGTGGGGTGACACGTAAATCAGTAACTCAGGCAGTTAACAAACAAGTAATAACATTTATTCTGAGGTAACGCTCAGGCGAAATCATAAGTGCCAATTCGGCTTCCATTATTCAATTATAGAACTCAAGTAAATAACTGATAACGCGGGCGTCAGGATTTGAGAAACAAAAATAATGGTAACGTGGACGCCAGAAATGGAGCGTTAAGTTATTGTATAATAAACGCGCGGAAGGCGCGGGTATCAAATCAGAGAAATATTTATTTTACATTACTTATTCATTTGCAATAATAATTTTAAAAAAACATTTATTTAACATTTATTCGATATTAATTTAATATTTATTTTACATTACTCATTTATTTGCAATAATAATTTGAAAAAACATTTACTTAATATTTATTTGACATTAAATTAATATTTATTTTACATTACTTATTCATTTGCGATAATAATTTAAAAAAACATTTACTTAATATTTATTTGACATTAATATTTATATTTATATATTTATATTTATATATATTTATGTTTATTAAACTTTTATTTAACGTTTATTTAATATTTCTTTTACATTAATAATTTATTTGCAATAATAATTTAAAAAAACATTTATTTAACATTTATTCGATATTAATTTAATATTTATTTTACATTACTTATTCATTTGCAATAATAATTTTAAAAAACATTTATTTAATATTTATTTGACATTAATTTAATAATTATTTTACATTACTCATTTATTTGCAATAATGATTTGAAAAAATATTTATTTAATATTTATTCAACATTAATTTAATATTTATTTTACATTACTTATTCACTTGCAATAATAATTTGTAAAAACATTTACTTAATATTTATTCGACATTAATTTAATATTTATTTTACATTACTTATTCATTTGCGATAATAATTTTAAAAAACATTTACTTAATATTTATTCGACATTAATTTAATATTTATTTTACATTACTTATTTACTTGCAATAATAATTTGAACAAACATTTACTTAATATGTATTCAACATTAATTTAATATTTATTTTACATTACTTACTCATTTGCAATAATAATAGTAGGTAAACTATGTTGGTTCTAACTCACCGCGGCGGTGTCAGATTACACAAGAGTATCAGATTTCGCGGGGGGTGGGGGGGATACCGCGGGGAGAGGGGGAGGGGGGATACCGCGGAAAGAGGGGGAGGGGAATACCGCGGGGGAAGGGGAGAGGGGGGGTACCGCGTTTTTATGCGTCGCGGGGGCGGGGAAGGGGAGTATCGCGTTTTCATGCGTGGCGGGGGAGGAGGATACCGCGTTTTCATGCGTCGCGGGGGCGGGGTACCGCGTTTTCGCCGCGCCGCGGGGTGAGGGGCGACCGCGTTTTCGCCGCCCGCTCGCGTTCCCGGCCCCCGTTCGCGCGCGGTCCCTCTTGCTCCCGGCCCCTGTTCGCGTTATCTCCCCCGTTCGCGCGCGGTCCCTCTCGCTCCCGGCCCCCGTTTGCGCGCGGTCCCTCTCGCTCCCGGCCCTCGTTCGCGTTCTCTCTCTCTCCCGTTCGCACGTTATCTCTCTCTCCTCCGTTCGCGCGGTCTCTCGCGCTCCCGGCCCCCGTTATTTCTCCGCCGTTCGCACTCGTCTTCTCGCTCTATCTCGGGTGATCTCGTTCATTCTCCATTATATTTAAACTTCTTTAACGTGTAAATAATATTATATGTTAAGCTTTTTTAAACATATTTAAATTATAATGTTTGTATGAAGCATATATAATCGTTTGTTTATTTTTATAAAATTATTTGTCCCTATTTAAGCATCACTATTACTAGCTTATCTAAAGGGAATGGAATCGACGAAATAGTGGAAAACAAATACAGATTTAAAAATTATTTTATATTTTATATTTTGAAGTTATACATTTCTTCAAATAATGTATTTGAAGTATTTTTAAAATAATTTTACCAAATTTCCGGCTCGTATATACGCATTCCGAACAAAATTTGTAAATCGAATATGTCTTCCTCGCCGCTCTGCTCCCATATTAGATAAATTGG
This sequence comes from Temnothorax unifasciatus, assembly GCA_030770225.1. Lineage (NCBI taxonomy): Eukaryota > Metazoa > Arthropoda > Insecta > Hymenoptera > Formicidae > Temnothorax > Temnothorax unifasciatus. The sequence continues at coordinate 26,954 of JASTWK010001156.1, forward strand.
CTTCACGATCAATCGATCTGAAATAGCGAGTCCACCTTTGATGCTCCAAATTCAAGAAGCCATCGATTCTCACTTCATCACGATATATTTGTCGCTGAAATCAGATTTTACATAAAAATAAAAAAGTGTTAAAAATATAAAGATACAAAGTATACATACCTGACCACGAAGAATTCGAATTCTCACCATATCTGTAACGCGTACCTCAACGATGGGTATGTTATCAACCCATACTATCTGTAAAAGTTATATACCAGTTAATATTTACAAATTTACACTTTAATTGTGAATTGTTATACACACCCCAGTCGTTGGATAAGATATTTGAATCACATCTTCAATATAAGCCATTATATAGCAGTTATTTAATAAATCTATGTAATAAGCCGTATGTTTGCAAAGAGAGACTGTGCTCTGACCCGAGGCAGAGCTCAATTTATAGGGAACGAAAAATGTAGAGAGAGGGTTGTACGTGATTTATCTGCGACATATTATATTATCAAAAACTAGCTGTCATGAAAAATAATCTTCTACTTACCGTTGCATCTTGCAATCGCGGGTGGATACTCTGAACCGCTATCAAATAAATGAGAAGCGAGGATGCGCCTTTCCGAAAAATCTACGATGTGCAGTTTTGCACGTGTCCTGCGACGAAGACACCGCGAGACACGTATGTTCACGAAAACAATAACGTGACTTTCGATCATTTGATCTGTATAACTGCTATCAAACAACTAAAACACCTTTAAAAACAGATATTAAACAGCTATTAAACAGCTATTAAACAGCTATCAAACAGCTAAAACACCTTTAAAAACAGCTATTAAACATCTTTTAAACAACTAAAACGTCTTTAAAACAACTAAAACATCTATATTATGTGGGAAAAGAAATAAAACAGTTATATGTGTATACATCTATAGTTTATTTAAAAAAAAAATCATACATATTTCTGGTGTCGCGACCACCAGTTAGATATTTTTAATACATTTTGTAACGCGCAATTCTTAACATGTTTTTCACATCTTATAGTATTAGTAACATCTAGATTATTTAAAGATTCGATATCTTCATAATCCGCATCCAAAGTCTCAATGTTTAGACTTTTTCTCGCTTTATTCTCAAGTAGATCCACCAGCCATTCTCGTTTCTGACATCCCTTAACGTACACAAGAGTCGACGTCTCGTCGTCCTCTCCAAGCACGGCCGATGTAATTAGATGTTTCGCCATGCTGTACGGTACGTTTCCATCCTCCCATCATAGTCCATGGTGATTTGCAATCAACCAGGAAGCGCACGACTTGTCGGATTTCATGAGGAGACTCCATGGCATGGGACATGTAAAAATGTAATGCGCCAAAACGGCCCCGTTTCTCAGAACCGCCACCTCCTTTACGACAAATTTCATCCCGACGGTGAATCCCTGCAGATCGACAAACGTTGGTACGATCATGACGAAACGACGGAGCAATCTGTAGCTTATCACGATACATCAGTGCCTCTTATATCGCAATATTCGCTGATATTGCAATTTACATGATTTTGCGCACTACGTTCGACAACGGACAGTATTCGATTACGCGATCATATAAGACGAGACAATAGGCGGTAGTATTTGCCGGTACATTCTCTTTACAGTCAAATTCTATTCGCACATCCACGGTGGCGATCTTGACAGATTCGTTTTGTCGCGAGCAATCAATGACAACAAAAGGTCCTTTTGTCAGGAATGTAACCACGGTGCAAAGCGTATCGAAGCAGTCGTATCCGTAATAAGTTTTACGAAAACGCGCATACATATCGAAAAGGACAGCGTATCGATTTTTGCCAAAATCCAGATTCAAGTCATCGTACGGATAAAATTCAGAGTTTAGATAAAGTTTCACGTTGGTCAAGTTACAGTCATCGAATACGCTAACATCTTGCGACATGATATTCTTGCGTCCGGTCTGCAGCGCAAAGATAACGTACCGCGGCTTCTCCAGCTGAGTCGCCGTTTTAACGGCCCACGAATGCTTGGTCGTGCTCTGCAACATAGGGTACTCATACAGATCCCACGAACGGAAACTAACACTAAGATATCGCCCGCTTTCCAACGCCCGTAGCATGGATAGCTTATTGATCTCATTTAATGTGACGTGAGGCATTCACCACTGTACTTTAAACAATTCAATTTCCGGCTCCGTCGCCGGATTTCCCACAATGCAATTGTTATCGCTGCGCGCTCGTATCAAAATTAATTCGTGACGAGCGTTAACAACCACGCGTTTGTAATCCTCGCAAAAGCCCAACAATGTGTTGAGCGGTACGCAATAGTTGAAATATCCCTCCGGGTGAGAAATGTCCCATCCAGCATTTTGCATAATTTTTGCTTTGTCATTTGTAAACGATACATAGTTCTTGATGGTACTGGTTATTCCAACGTTTCTGTTGCGATCAATCTCCACGCCATTGAGCTCGTATCGAATTTCGTCAAACATGAACGCCACGCAATTATTCGCAAGCGTTGTCTCAGACTCGTCATTTTTTCTCTTTATCGTCAATCTTCCTTCAACGTAGAGAAAGCTCTCGCACGGCAACGTGTATAAATCCTGCTGCTGTATGGGTATTCTTATCTCATCGTTATGTCCAAACGTTGTGTTGGCGTACGGATTGTACGTGTGTGTCTCAATCTTGACGACGCTGTTGTCAAAGATCGGTTCACCTCCAATGTTTAAGATATTAGCCATTTCGTACGGCGAAACCCAATGATTTCAAAAATTCAACGTTCGACGCGATGAGTTTCTTCTTTGGCGATCGGATTGTTTCTCTAATTTTGTTTCTCGTCTGTTGCACCTGCTCAGCTTCGTTCAGTACGAGCATCTCACGTTATCGCTGTCGTCTTCGTACATGCAGTCTAACGGTGATCTCCTCTCCACGAAAATCAATCAATCGACCGTCCTGATCCACGACGCGAAGCGTCAAGTCCGAAATGCTCCGTACGATGATCGGAAGGTAAATGATCTGTGCCGGCGTTTCCGATATCTTATATCCAGGAGGCACACTCGGTGAAAACTCGTGTATCGTGTGCACGTGCTTGTCGTTGCTGTACGCACCCGCGGTCACGTTACACTCTATGCGAATAATGTTTACGTTGATGATATTTATCGGACCATCCGATTCGTGCCATTGTCGCGACTCCAGCACGCGATTCGCTGAAAATCCCAGCAGCGATCCAATGTTGTTCGGTTTGGTGAAATTTATCCGATAAGCGCACTTGATCTCGCTCTTCATCGTATTGTTATTAGCTCGAATAACAATCAATGGGTGCGGTTCATCTTCGTTTGTCGAGACAATACTGGATTGGTTCCATAAAAGAGCGCGTTTCAGATACATGTCTATATCACGCAGTTCGTACGATCCTTCGGGAATGGTAATCTCCTTGTTGTCGTCGTCGCCATAGTAGAATTTATTGTTTGACGAATTTACATTCGGTATCGTGTGATAGGTTTCAACATCTGTCAGACCGAGCTCGTAATCGCCATCGCTCAAATCCACGGCGGGAAAGTAGCTTACCGCGAGGATGCTGCTCTTGCCGGTGAGCGTTAATGACATGTTTGACCGAATACTGAGATTAAACATCGTAACGCCGGTCTTTAAATTGATTGTCAACCGACTGTAGAAAGCGCAGACACAGTTGTCCGCAATTGCTCTGATCGTATCGCTGATAAGGCGTGCGATTGTACTCTATCTTCGTCACGCTCGGTTCGAAATATTGCACCAATTCTTTCGGCGGTTGAAGATTGCCGAAACTGTCGAAATATATGACGCGATCTCCTCTCTTCGCGTACGCCACCCAGTGAGTACCCAGTCCCTCAGCATTATCCATATTCACGATACCGCTCTCGTTTCGACGTATACCGCCGATCGGTAACGAGTCGCGCATGAAAATACCTTTAAAATATGGAATGCGCATACGTTTTGCAAGTTGTTGCAATTGCACGTTGGTAGTTACACCCTTGGGGATTTTTAGAGTCTCTTCGACGTTTTTTTTTTCTCGAGACTCCCCGTCCGCGTTTGTACGGAGCGAGATAAAGTCCGTGACCTTCCATGGCGCGATTGTGACGTTGCATCTCTTCCAGCTGACGTCGCGCGGCTTTGTTATCATTCACGGCCTTTGCGACTCCCGCCGCTCCACCGACCAACGAACCGAGAACCCCCAACAACGGCAGGATCGGTAGGATACCGCCGCGTTTCGCTACCGGAAGTATTCGCTTGTTCTTCTTCTTTTTCTTCGTTTTCAAACCCATACCGAGTTTCGTTTTAGCCTTCATGGCCGCCCAGACGGCTGTAGCTGCAGCTCTCTCTCCGAGAGTCGAATCGTTCGCGGTGACACGTTTTCGCGCTTTCGCGGCGAGTATATTGTCTGCCACGTGTCGTTCTGCGAGATCGTTGCTACGCGAGTAGGCTATGTCGTGCTCGCAGCACGCTGCGTCCAATGGATTGATACCCCGATCACCTCTTGCCAATCGTGTTTCTAAATGAGTTCCCGGACCGCAAAATTGATAGCCGGGGATATGTAATTCGATCGGAAGCGCATTTATCGCGCGATTCAACAGACCTCGACCTATCTTCGATGGCATTCGCCGCAGTTTTTTATCAACGGTGGCGGACCGTCGATATGCGTTTGCTGACTCGGCAAATTATAATGTTTTAAACAGCGATGATATTGCTGAACCTCCGAATCTGCCTTGATATGTTCGGGAAGCTTATCCCACAAATAATCTATGTAATTATAAAACTGTCGTAGTAGAATGACTTTTGGTATATACTTCAACTGCTCGGCGGTTAAATCGTAAATATCGCTGTTATCCGACACGAGCAAAAACATTTTAAAGACTGAGCATCTCAGCTCTACGCGCCTCTATAAATAGGCCAGCTTTCTCGATACTGTTTTTTATTCGTTGTTGAGGGGAGGTAAAATGCGGTTCGTACGACAATCGCGGACGATCAAAGTGACAAACTTTGACGATAGGATACAGTTAACGAAAGAGGTACGCAAACATGGAGACGTGCTACCGATTTCTATACGCGGTATCATCTGCGGTCCGTTGAATTGCGGCAAGACAAACGTCTTGATAAGCTTGCTGGAAAGTCCGCACGGTGTACGTTTCGAGAACGTGTATGTGTACTCAAAATCGTTGCAACAACCGAAATATCGATATTTGGAGAATATACTAACACCGATAGAAGAGATTGGCTACTTTACGTTTTCGAATAACAGTGACGTCATTCCACCGAGCGAGGCGCTCCCGAATTCTATTTTTATCTTTGATGACGTGGCATGCGACAAGCAGGATACGATAAGAGAATACTTTGCAATGGGCCGGCACGCGCACGTTGACTCCTTCTATCTTTGTCAGACGTATTCAAAGATACCGAAGCATCTGATACGAGACAACGCGAATTTATTGATTCTGTTTAAACAGGATGGTACCAATCTGAAACACGTATACAACGATCACGTAAACACAGATATGTCTTACGATGATTTCAGTAAATTGTGTCATACATGTTGGCAGCAAAAGTATGGATTTGTGGTGATAGACAAGGACAGCGCGATTTCGAATGGCCGATACAGAAAAGGATTTAACGACTTTGCGATACCGAAACGTGCTTAGTTGTCGTCGACGCGTCGATTAAACAACGTTATCGCAACATGGACAGCGGCGAGGAGATTAGAGAGCGCGAGAGGATAGCAAATCAAATTGCGAAAACGAGCAATTCGATTCGCAAAAAGTATCACGCCTTGAAAACAGGTAAAATGAAGGAAGATTTCGCGTTGGAGAGACACTTTAAGCCCATCATCGAGCCTCTAAGGCAGATTGCCGAAAACACCGTTGGCAAGGAATCTGATGTGTCAAAGATTGAGAATGAAACGGCGTGGGAAGACGAAGAGCCAAAGCTCAAACGAAAACGACCAAACACCTCGTTTAACGACTCTGTAATGGCTTCAACTCCGGTTACGTTGAAACGATCGATAAATATGCCATCTAATTTGAGCGAAATACCCAAAATTTTACAACCGCGTAAATCGAAACGATCGAAAGATTCATTGAATGAACCACCGATAACCTCAGCGCTTTCCGTACAACCCCCAATGCTCGAATCACTCGCAAACGAGGATGTTTTCGAAACCACGGATGACTCACTCGTGACGTCTGTTCGGGAGCAGTTGCAAACATCTGAGGGTCGAGAAACGTTGCGAGATCACTTGGGTCCATTGAGCCAAAAGTACGTCGGGGCAGTTCTAAGTGGAGATCAAGAAAGCGGTATAGACACCGTATACGGTGTTTATTTCAGCAACGATGGAATGATGCTAGGTAATAAACCTTTTGACGTGGACAATGCGGACAACATAATTATCAACGGCACACGACACTCAGGCACACGCGGTCTTTACGAGTTGATCTTTAAGAAACTTCCCGATTATGACATCTACACGGAGGACGACTTGCAAACATACAAGAGCATTCTGTTGACGACGAGTGCTCATAAACGCAATTACGATGCTCATGCTCAATTAAATGGCAACAGAGGACACAAATACATAAAATATAATCGCGCCGTTGATTTCGGATAAAATAGCTGGAAAAGGTATACCGCGTGCCATGACATTAAACGGCAACAAGATCAATCATATAATTGCATCGTCGATTTCGGGTAAAAAAGCTGGAAAAGGTATACAGCGTGCCATGACATTAAACGGCAACAAGATCGATCATATAATTGCATCGTCGATTTCGGGTAAAAAAGCTGGAAAAGGTATACCGCGTGCCATGACATTAAACGACAACAAGATCGACTATGTTCATTGGGACGATCCCAACGAGCTTGTAGATCGTCTCCGATTGCTCGAAGCTTCGCGCCTTGCGGGTCACACCGGTCACGATAACGAGATCCTGTCGATTATCGAGGAACTTCGCGAGGCTGGACTTATTATAAATTAAACCGCGCGTCGGCGAGTCATTCAATCAACATCGAAATGCCGATCAACAAGTTTGGTATATCGCTCGGAAGAGGCGGTGCGGAACCGTACTATCAATGGAGAGGATTAATCAGAAATTACGTGCGCGATAACGCTCTTTGCGTGGTCGCCACCGACTTTGACGCGAAATCGCGCAAGATTCGACGGATAGCGCCGCCTGTAGATGATGGCGATGCGGCCAATAAACGTTACGTGCAGCAGAGCGTGCAAAGTTTGAAAGATCGGCAGGATGAAATCGAGAGAAAGATGGTTGCATTCCAGAATGACATGCAAATTACTCTAAACGAGCTTCAAAAGATGATTCAAGAAGTAATTATCGCGTATCATCGCGAATAGATAAGAACGTACATCTAATCTCTGCGTCAGTTGCGCGTCATCGTCATGGCTAGTAAGAAGCAATCAACTGAGAAACGGAGGCTGGTAGAAGAATTACACGCTCCTGCGAGAAGAAATTTTTCGCGAAGACGCGTCATAGTGCGCGGATACGATGACCTGTGGCAGGCGGATGTGGTCGAGATGCGCCCATACACGCGATTCAACAGAGGCTACCACTACATACTCACCGTTATCGACGTGCTGAGCAAGCACGCATGGGCCGTACCGCTCAAGGCCAAGAGTGGAACCGAGGTTACTACGGCTATTGCGAAAATAATTCGAGACGGTGGAAGATGTCCGAAAAATCTGCAGACTGACAAGGGCAAAGAATTTTACAACGCAAACGTGCAGAAACTCTTGAAGAAACATAATATCAATCACTATTCGACCTATTCCGTAATGAAGGCATCGGTCGTCGAACGATTCAATCGCACGCTCAAGAACGACATGTGGAAAATGTTTACGCTCAATGGAAATTACAAATGGATCGACTCGCTGCCGGGTCTCGTATCGGATTACAACGCGCGAAAGCATCGAACTATCGGCATGCGACCTATCGATGTTACCCCCGCGATCGCCGACAAGCTCCTAACAACGGTGTACAGTCACGTAAAGATCGCTGCTCCCGCGCGATTCAAAGTGGGCGACTCGGTACGCGTGAGTAAATTCAAGACAATCTTCGAGAAAGGATACACGCCAAATTGGACCACGGAGGTGTTTAGAATCGTCAAAGTGCAGAAAACTAATCCCGTGACGTATCTGTTGGAAGATTCCTGCGGAAAACCCGTCGCCGGCGGCTTCTACGAATACGAGTTACATCGCGTTGCTAATCCCGACGTGTATCTCGTTGAAAAAGTTTTGCGCAAAAGGGGGGATGAGGTTTATGTAAAGTGGTTAGGATTTGATAATTCACACAATTCGTGGATACACAAGAATAATGTATTGTAAAAAAATTTATTACAATATAAAAACATATTATACATACAAATGAGTCATTTATTTTCATAATTATCTAAATGTAATTACAATATATATTTAAGGTATTTTATAATGCCCCCATGGCAACGTCTCGGTAGATCCGGGTATAATGTATAGTTTATCATCGTACGGACTTACAAGGGAACCTCGCGAAGTGGAAAATTCTGATTTTAATGAAACTTTCCACACATGTAGGGGGAGTAAAAAGATGAATTTAGATATTTTTTGTAGCGGCCCAAAAACGGTTTTAAGGGGTGAAACCACTGCTCATATGAAGAGCGGTTTTTTGCTTTTCTCGATATATCTCGAAAAATATTTGAGATATCAAAAAATGTTTCTTATAAAAGTTTTACAGTAAAATCCCCTCTATTCGACAACATTAATAATATTTTTTAAAAATAATTTTTTAAACAAAATTTTGATTAAAAATTAAAAAAAAAAATTTTTTTTTTGAAATTTTATTAATGTGGTTGAATAAAGATGTTTTTACCATAAAACTTTTATTTGAAACATTTTTTGATATCTTGAATACTTTCCGAAATATATCGAGAAAAACAAAAAGCCGCTCTACATATAAAGGGTGATTTCACCCTTTAGAACCATTTTTTGGCAGCAACAAAAAATTTCTAAATTTATCTTTTTACCCCCTCTTCTCCTACATGTGTGCAAAGTTTTATAATAAGAATATTTATGTGTATTTAACCGCAACGAATAATTTTTTCAAAAATTTATTTTTGCATCTCTTATTTTAAAAAATATCTGTTGCGTATGTTGTTTAATAAAATTGTAAAAAATAAAGATACTTTTATCTTGAATGTACTTATAGTAGGGGAGCTAGCTCCATTTTTTCGTGATTATTTCGGTACTTATGAAACTTTTTGTGGTGATTCAGAATGTTATTCAATGATCAAAGCTCTGGGGACTGACAAAAAAGTGGGTCGCTTTGGGTGGTATAGCCACCCACTTGTGCAAAAAAAATTTTTTTTTAAGTCATTTCGGTATGTTAGTCATTTTGCACCATAATTTTTTGATATATTTTATGACTATTAGGATAATTGACTGACAAAAAAATGGGTCGCTTGTGAGTGGCAGAGCCACCCAAAAAAGTTTACGTTACGTTGTTACGTTATGTTTAAGAGAAAAAAAGAGAAAAAAATGAGTAGTCAAACAATCATATCATAATTTTTAAATAATGTTACAGAATCGAGTGACAACTTTTCTGAGGATGAAGATGACCTAAATGATTGTGACAAATACCATGAAGAAAAAGAAGAAAAAGATTCCTAGTTTCTTTATTTATTTTTTATGATGATTCAATGCTATTTTTCATTACTTTTTCTGTTTTGATTATATAATAAATGACCGTAAAAAAAAGATATTGGCTTCAGTTTACGATGTACCTAAAAAATTCATAAGTCACAAACTGTGGAATTTATAATATTGTATGATAAAATATTGTAAATTCCACAGTTTGTGACTTATAAATTTTTTAGGTACATCGTAAACTGAAGCCAATATCTTTTTTTACAGTCATTTATTATTGTAGAGGTGGCAGATCGGTCGTCGGAAGAGAGAGATAGCGCTTGCGCGATCGGAGAGAGATGAGAGAGTGAGCGTGCGTGATTGGTCGCTTGAGATGCGACGGTTGCTATGTGTGTGTGTGCTTAGGGTCGAGCGGAGAGAGTCGAGTCCGAGACGTGCGAGCATGCGAGCGTGTTGTAACGACCAAGAGATTTGTATTGTGATTCTTAAAATATATTCATCCTCTTGTGAACTACTCGTGTGCTGTCCACTGTTCCATCTAACATACTCGGAAGCATCAATCCTACAATTACAATCTTACATTATACATATAATCAAAACAGAAAAATTCATAAGGCACAAACTGTGGAATTTACAATATTGTATGATAAAATATTATAAATTCCACAGTTTGTGACTTATGAATTTTTTAGGTACATCGTAAACTGAAGCCAATATCTTTTTTTACGGTCATTTATTATATAATCAAAACAGAAAAAGTAATGAAAAATAGCATTGAATCATTATCATAAAAAATAAATAAAGAAACTAGGAATCTTTTTCTTCTTTTTCTTCATGGTATTTGTCACAATCATTTAGGTCATCTTCATCCTCAGAAAAGTTGTCACTCGATTCTGTAACATTATTTAAAAATCATGATATGATTGTTTGACTACTGATTTTTTTCTCTTTTTTTCTCTTAAACATAACGTAACAACGTAACGTAAACTTTTTTGGGTGGCTCTGCCACTCACAAGCGACCCATTTTTTTGTCAGTCAATTATCTTAATAGTCATAAAATATATCAAAAAATTATGGTGCAAAATAACTAACATACCGAAATAACTTTAAAAAAAATTTTTTTTTGCACAAGTGGGTGGCTATACCACCCAAAGCGACCCACTTTTTTGTCAGTCCCCGGAGCTTTGATCATTGAATAACATTCTAAATCACCACAAAAAGTTTCATAAGTACCGAAATAATCACGAAAAAATGGAGCTAGCTCCCCTACTATAAGTACATTCAAGATAAAAGTATCTTCATTTTTTACAATTTTATTAAATAACATACGCAACAGATATTTTTTAAAATAAGAGATGCAAAAATAAATTTTTGAAAAAATTATTCGTTGCGGTTAAATACACATAAATGTTCTTATTATAAAACTTTGAACACATGTAGGAGGGGGGGGGAGTAAAAAGATGAATTTAGAAATTTTTTGTTGCTGCCAAAAAATGGTTCTAAAGGGTGAAATCACCCTTCATATGTAGAGCGGCTTTTTGTTTTTCTCGATATATTTCGGAAAGTATTCAAGATATCAAAAAATGTTTCAAATAAAAGTTTTATGGTAAAAACATCTTTATTCAACCACATTAATAAAATTAAAAAAAAATTTTTTTTTTAATTTTTAAATAAAATTTTGTTTAAAAAATTATTTTTAAAAAATATTATTAATGTTGTCGAATAGCGGAGATTTTACTGTAAAACTTTTATCAGAAACATTTTTTGATATCTTAAATATTTTTCGAGATATATCGAGAAAAGCAAAAAACCGCTCTACATATGAGCAGTGGTTTCACCCCTTAAAACCGTTTTTGGGCCGCTACAAAAAATATCTAAATTCATCTTTTTACTCCCCCTACATGTGTGGAAAGTTTCATTAAAATCAGAATTTTCCACTTCGCGAGGTTCCCTTGTTAGAGCTATTTTCGTTTCGGACACGGTGTACACCTCGTGTTGTTTGGATCTTATGCAAGCCTGCTGTCGCGTCATTTCAATTTCGTCGCGCAGACATCGCGTGTAATCGTCGAACGTTATCGACCTGGCTACGACGTTACTTTTAACACCTTTAGCCTTTTTCGTATCTTTCTTACCGTTCACTCGCAAGGCGTACATCTTTGCTCTAAGCCCGACAAATTCAGTCATTATCGCGCCGTTGTTTTCGTTTTTCATCAAACCCGGAACTTTTTTATTGGCGAGTGGGATACCGTACGCATTATCGACCGCGTAATCGCTAGTGTCAAATCTATTAATGTCGCGCTTCATGGTGTCATACACATCGTCGCACTCGATGTGATAAATGAGACTGTCAGTATCGGTGTACATGACTTTACACTTTTCGCGATACAACGGTAACATGTACTCGTGATGAAATTCGTACAAACATGTCTTGGAAATATCGAGGATGCACATACCCACGTAGATTGGTTTGTCGAACTTCACCTCGAGTTTTCGCATTTCTATCGCTACTAAATTCTCCGAAAAGACGCTTCGACTATGAAAATTTGGTTTCGCGATCATTGCCTCCGCGCCGTATCTACCCTCCCAATGAGTCACGAGTCGCACGTCAACGTGATTCCGCACATTCTCCATGGTTTTGCCGAACCCAGCGTTGTTCATCAATTTGTATAAATTTTTCTCGAAATAATTCTTGGCCAATGTTCTAAATTTCGTATTTAGTTCAATATAATCGCGAAGCCATGGAGTTTGCGCGAATTTAAAAATGCGGTGAATCTTTGATATACGAAGACCGTGACGAGTACACTGCTGCAGGTTGCGATAATGTATTACATAACGTTTCTTATTGTATAATGTTGCGAGGAGCTTGTTCTGCCGCTTACCGGGTGGTTTATCGCGCGTCGGACAGAACGGTAGGTCAGTGTGCGCGTCGTGAAGATGTTGCGGATACTCCAAGTCGACTTCGAGAATGTAGCCTATCGAGGAATCCAACGCGACATCCATAACATTAAAATTGGTTACGTCGTCGACCCATTGAAAATCTGCATATGGCAATGGTTGACACATTGCCCAGCCGTATAAGTTGTTTACGTCGAAATACATCAGATACGATGACGGTTTCGCTGGATTGTACGACTGCATGTATTTGTTGTTGGCCAGCGCGTATCTGTTCAAACATTGGCTCAAACCGCCGCGTATACCGCGTTCGATAAACATGACCATGTCAATGTCGTTGAGCAATTCGAAATTGATACGTGTATGCTTCAACATAGCATCCCACGTAAAACCCGGTAGAGTATAATAATAGGCGGGATCGAGTCCATAATTCGCGACGCAGCTATCGCGAAAATTTTCAAAGATATCAGCCAACAGCAAGACATCGGTTTTGAGATATAAATCGCTGTAGTCACCGAGCGTTCGAATGGAGAACCGCTGCCAGACGTTGACGGCGTGCGCGTAATCGCTCTCGGATACGGTGTCACCTGTCAATGAACTGTAAAACGAGTCGCGCGATGGTAAGCACGAGTCCTCCAACTTTTCGACGCAGTCAATGTACTCGTACGGAAATACGCCTTTTCGTGTCAACAAATCAACATTTTCTGCGGATAATTTACAAAATTCGCGTTGCAATATTCGCAGTTTATCCTTGCTAAGATAAGATGCCAATTTGTCGAGACTAGCGGTGAGAAACTTGTACGAATCGATAAATCGCAATTTAACGCAAGTTTTCTTATCTTTATCTTCGGTGCTTTTAACGTTTTTTGTAAACGAAATGTATTTCTCTTTTGTAATTGGGAGTAAGTCTACATGTCCTTCGTATGCTGTTGCTATTTCCGTTATAATAAAATGCGCGTCGTAGCCTGATAAATTATGAAAAACTATCGGAATACAATGTGAATCTTTATAATTTAAGTTACAGTTTGAGTGCGCGGGACCTCTGTACTGACCGGTCAGATGACAATGATCGCGTACTCGCACGTCGTCTGGCTCGAACGGTTTTTCGCACACGTGACAGTGCGTTGCGCTGTTAAACTTTTCCCACTCGTCTCGCGTGAAATCCGCCATGGGCACATTAGTGGACAAGATTGTCTTTACATCGTGAGCTAAACGTCTTAGCTCCTCGGCGAACCACGCGACGCAATCCTTATCGCGACGAAACCGATACATTGATAACGAGCCGTCGTACGAGCAACGCACGTAATACCCTATGCTAAACACGCGATGATGTTGATACGTGTACCTGGATGTTTCCGGATCCGCTTCCATCTTCTCCAGGGTACATTCCAGGTCGGCGTATATGATAAACGGAACTCGTTCCTTCCTGTTGTGATTCTTAAAGGCCAACCACTTGTCGTTATCGCTCGGTAACTTGATCGCGCAGTCGTTCATCTCCCGACAGTCGACGGTGTGGGCTTCTAATTTCTCGCTCGTGTAGAAATAGTGTAAACATCTGTTAATAAAGAAATTTTTTATATATTTTTTAAGTAAGATTTATTTTTATTAATTATTAAGATGTATACTCACCGATCGCAAAAGTATTTTTTGTTCGTATTCTTGCTCAATTGAGAGCTCACGAGGCGGGATAGGTTCTTGATCCATGCAAAGTGTCCCACGTTGTCGTCATGCACGTACAGCAGATTTACATGTTTGTCCATCTTTTTGTCGGTGAGCCGTATTGGCACGATAGCAAGTTCCTTGTTTTTTTTTCTCGATGCCGTACACGTTGATGGAGATGTCGTTGTAATTTTCAAAATTTTTAATTTGATCCAACGTCATTGGAAACTTAATGTTTGTAAGATTTAGCACCAACGCGTAATGTGGATATGACGATTCCCGTTCTGCATTTCTTTGGGCTGGATGCAGAGCAGCCACCACTGACCATGCGAAACATGCATTGTCCCTTGATCGCACGTTTATCACCGCTCTCTTCATTTTAATTTCTCGCGGTATTTCCACAAGACACCCTGCGTGCAATAGATTGTACTTGTTTACGTTAACAGTCAAATCAAGAGACACGGTAGTGTCTCGCGCCAAGTACAACGCGGAGCGGAGACCAACCGTGACTCTTTTACGCGACGCGACGATTTGCAAGTACTCGAGATGTTGAGATCTCGGTAACGAGTGAACGGATCAAGTTCTAAATAGGCTTGATCGATAGCTTGGGGTCGATTTGGGGGGGGTCCGTTCTTTTCATTTTTCCGCTACGTGCCCTACGAGCGGAGATATTGCGACCCAAAGTCGAAATGTGAAAATTTTAGATTAAGATACGTCGTCGTCGTTAAGATACGTCGACGCTCTCATCTCAATATATATATATATATATATATCACGTGATCAGAGAAAACGTCACTTTCACTTTTTCGCCACTGGCGGTGGCGGTGCTAGTATCGCCAGTTTCGATATTGTGCGCGCATTATTATCGATCTAGTAGGTAAATTATTATAGGTCGATAGACTTATCGGTCAGGAGGAAGATTTTTATATTTAAGTAAATTAGGTACCGTGTCTCTTGATCAAATAATCTGATAATAAATAATATTATTATAATATTATTATATATATTATTATTATTATCAACCCAGCGAATAAATCCATCGGGTCGATATACAGGTTACCGACGACGAGGTCCAGATAGTGCGCTCCGTAGTTTTCGGTGTCTAGGTGTATTAATACTTTGAATTCGATGTCTACGTGTCTCAGGTTGTCGACGACGAGGTCCAGATAGTGCGCTCCGTAGTTTTCGGTGTCTAGGTGTATTAATACTTTGAATTCGATGTCTACGTGTCCCAGGTTGCAGATGACGACGTCCAGATAATGCGCTCCGTAGTTTTCGGTATCTAGGTGTATTAATACCTTGAATTCGATATCTACGTGTCCCAGGTTGCCGATGACGACGTCCAGATAATGCGCTCCGTAGTTTTCGGTATCTAGGTGTATTAATACCTTGAATTCGATGTCTACGTGTCCCAGGTTGCCGACAACGAGGTCCAGATAGTGCGCTCCGTAGTTTTCGACGTCTAGGTGTATTAATACTTTGAATTTGATGTCTGCGTATCCCAGGTTGCCGATGACGACGTCCAGATAATGCGCTTCGTAGTTTTCGGTGTCTAGGTGTATTAATACCTTGAATTCGATGTCTACGTGTCCCAGGTTGCCGATGACGAGGTCCAATAGTGCGCTCCGTAGTTTTCGGTGTCTAGGTGTATTAATACTTGAATTCGATGTCTACGTGTCCCAGGTTGCCGATGACGACGTCCAGATAATGCGCTCCGTAGTTTTCGGTGTCTAGGTGTATTAATACTTTGAATTCGATGTCTACGTGTCCCAGGTTGCCGACGACAAAAAAACTATAGCGCGAACTTGACGCGGGACACTACCGTGTTATAGATTATGTATGTGACTGTGACAGCGCGCTAAACGCACTGTCTGCACTGCGCGCAGTACACACACACGTATACATCGAAACTGGCAATTCTAGCAGCACCGCCAGTGTCGAAAAAGTGAAAAAGGACACGATTCCAGCCAATGAAATGATAGCATGGCATGAGTGATGAGTAGACGACGTATCTTAATAAAAAAATTTTCACATTTGGACTTGCGTCGCAATATCTCCGCTCGTAGGGCACGTAGCGGAATATTATAAGAGCAAAATTTCCGAGAGAAGCAACGTGTTGGAGAGAAGCCACGTGTTGAAGATTATGGTTCATTAAAAGCTACAAATACTATTGATTTCTTATATTAGAAGATAAGTTATAAAGTTAAATCGTTGTATTAACAAAGATTTGTGCGTAAAAATCGAGTTTATGTAAAGAAACATAGATATCAAGGATGATACTACGTCTTAAATTTAAACGAAATTAAGAAAACAAAGGTAAGAAAAAGAGGTAAATTTTATTTTTCAAAAAGGTAAAAAAAGGCGCCAAGTACACGCATGGTTACCTCGGAAAAAACTAAGTAGTAGTATTATTATTTTAAATTAATAAAATCCAAGTGGTACTTAATGTGTTTATATTATTAGCATTATTCAAGCTAGATTACGATTATGTCTTGTATCGCAAAATATATACGGCTTATAGAGCTTTACAATCTGTACATACTGTTTGTAAGATATTATTAAAAACTTCAGATTAAGATGCGTAACACTACAAAAAGGCGTGATATCTGTACAAAAATTACCTTTTTAAAAAAAAGGTAAAAAAAGGCGCCAAGTACACGCATAGTAGGGTATATGTATTATGTTTTACCTCGAAAAAAACAAAGTGGTAGTATTATACCTCCAAATAGCTTTACCCTGTACATACTGTTTATAAAATGCGTAATACTACAAAAAGGCATGATATCCGTACAAAATTACCTTTCTTAAAAAAAAGGTAAAAAAAGGCGCCAAGTACACGCATAGTAGTGTATATGGTGTTACCTACCACCCTCGAAAAAAAAAGAAAGTGGTAGTATTATACCTCGAAAAAAACCTAAGTAACAAGTGGTAGACGTAATCTTTGTATCTCGAAAAATCTCGAAAAAATCTAAGCACTAGTATTTTTATTTCCAAAAAATTATAACCGAAGTGATACACATCACAAAATTATGTTACCTTATCAAAAAAGAGTCGCGCTTTAAGTGATCTATTACAATTACAAAAAGAGAATGATATCTCTGTAAATTACAGCGCCAATTACAGAGAGAACAATATATTGCCTCAAAAATAATTGTTGCACTACTTTGAAAAATCTTTACATTGTGTTAATTAGAAAAAGAATGTATGATAACAATTTTATAAAATAAAAAATTTTATTTAAATTTAACAAGGGAATACAAGATATTTAAATACAAAGTTTACATGTGTATTTTTTAGTGGTCACAAAGAATTACAGAGGTAACAGTACAAAATAAAATATTTTATTAAAATATTTAATCCAACGAGAGAATACAAGGTATTTAAATACAAAGTTTATATATGTTTTTTTCAATAGAAATAAACAGATTTAATCACAAAGAATTACAGAGGGTAACAGTACAAAATAAAAATATTTATTAAAATACATAAATTTTTCTTGTAAAAAAAACTTGGCGCTGCTAGACCTCGAAATTGTAAATAAATAAATAAACTTATCCCGTACTTAATTACAAGCCGCATTATTTGCCGTCGTCACACACACCCATATCACTCGCTCGCACATACACACCACGCTGATAATCATTTACTTTACTTCTGTCGCATTCTTCTTTGAATTATTTTTATTTATTGTCCTTATTTATTACAATTTCGAGGTCTAGCAGCGCCAAGTTTTTTTACAAGAAAATTTATGTATTTTAATAAAATATTTTTATTTTGTACTGTTACCCTCTGTAATTCTTTGTGATTAAATCTGTTATTCTATTGAAAAAAACATATATAAACTTTGTATTTAAATACCTTGTATTCTCTCGTTGGATTAAATATTTTAATAAAATATTTTTATTTGTACTGTTACCTCTGTAATTCTTTGTGACCACTAAAAAATACACATGTAAACTTTGTATTTAAATATCTTGTATTCCCTTGTTAAATTTAAATAAAATTTTTTAATTTTATAAAATTGTTATCATACATTCTTTTTCTAATTAACACAATGTAAAGATTTTCAAGTAGTGCAACAATTATTTTTTGAGGCAATATATATGTTCTCTCTGTAATTGGCGCTGTAATTTACAGAGATATCATTTCTTTTTTGTAATTGTAATAGATCACTTAAAGCGCGACTCTTTTTTGATAAGGTAACATAATTTTGTGATGTGTATCACTTCGGTTATAATTTTTTGGAAATAAAAATACTAGTGCTTAGATTTTTTCGAGATTTTTCGAGATACAAAGATTACGTCTACCACTTGTTACTTAGGTTTTTTCGAGGTATAATACTACCACTTTCTTTTTTTTTCGAGGTTTGAGTATACGCGACAACGCCCATCCGCTATCACGTTCCTGGAATTCCTCCAGCGATGCTAGGGTAGGCTCGATAACGCGTCGCTTGTACCACTCGCACAGATCGGACGTACGAAAGAGTTCACTGTTTCTCGTAGCGATACTTTTATTCGCGCGTTTGTCACCCACAACAAATTCACCATTAAACATTGTGTTTATCTTTACATTGTCATGTCGTTGCATGACGTTCCGCACATGAATGAGTACAATGTCTCTCGCATCTTTGAGAAATTGACCTGGGTCGATGTGTTTGGAATTTATCACCACACCGGTCAGTATACGACTTTCAAAAGCCGTATCTATCTCGCGCCATCTGAGTCCTGTCTCACTCGCACTGTATCCGGCACCCACATGCATGAAACGTTGACGTACCGAATCTTTCAAACCTTCGAGTCGTGCGATACAAGCAATCAACGACTGTTTGAGACCAATCGATGACTGTTTAAGACCGATCTCTATTCGTGGCCGTTTAATTCGGCTTTGTTCTTCCAACGATTCGATAAACTGTCGCATCGTTGCTCCCACGCGGTAAATTCTTCCCACGAATTTAAAAGGGCGGATTGCTCCACAACTCTTGCTCCACATTATTGCACGATCTTCTTTCTGACACAATTTTACTCACGACTTCCAATTCTCGACTACTGAGCGTATCCCCCCAGATTCGTCAATTTATATTCTACTAATGATGCATCGTTTGCTAGCATATTTAATTTCATCTCAGCAGCTGTACATCGGCGCTATTTGCAAAATTTGCAGTTTTGCACGTGTTCGATGAAATCATCGCGAGACACGTATGTTCTTGAAAACAATAACGTGACTTTCGGTGATTTGATCTGTATCATGCAGCAGCCGTACATCGGCGCTATTTGCAAAATTTGCAGTTTTGCACGTGTTCGATGAAATCATCGCGAGACATGTCGCGACATGTTCTTGAAAAAATCATATTTGATGCTATTGCCCGATGAGGTGATCTCATCACGTTTTTGACAAAGAAATCACATTTATGTGGATTGTGGTGGTGGTCACCATGCAGCAGCCGTACATTGGCGCAATTTGCAAGATTTGCATTTTTGTACGTATAAATAGTCTACGAGGATTCTAGCGCGTGCAGTCAAGAGTTTGATACGGTTCGAGTCGCAAACAGCCTATAGATACGATGAATACTCACGGTGCGAACTACTACGTTCCGATTCAGGACGAAACGTGCGAGAAACAGCACAATAAGTAAGTACCGCTAATTTTCGTATATACTTGTAAAAAAAAAACTTTTATTATTATTATATATTTTGTATTTTTTCAGTTTTGATAAACCCCGCCACACGCCACGTATTTTGGGAAGGAGATTTGCATGACATCGACAGCATATAAATTTTTGGATGTTGGAATCAGCGCGGGACCTATGTCCTCTGTGGACATACTTATTGGTGATAACCGAGGCAATCGGATAATTCTGCCTCATGCAACGTGGACGGCTCTCATCAAAAACGTGCAGATATTCAGCGACTCGTGCAGTCACCGGCGTCATCATCGCTTGCGTTTCGAGATTTGGAGCTCGTTTAAAATATGCGACGCAGACATTGTAAAATTTGACATCGTGCGATACCAGCTTATACATGAAACCGTCAACCGTACTCTTCCTGTTCGAACTAGAACATTGCGTCGAGAATGTGTATTTTCAACTATACCAAAATGTTCATGGCGTAAGTGAAAAATTTAAACAATTTGTAAGCATTTTACGCCAAAATTGTATCATTGATAAATGCAGTAATGCAGTAATGCAGTTAGAATCTTGCGTGAATTTTACTATAAAAATTCAATTATTGATTGTGAATTATAGTCTACGCTTTAGATACTATTATGTATAATGCGCTACATGAGAAATAAATGCATTAATATGATAAAAAGTTTAAACAATTTTTCCTTTTCATTTTCCGTTTATCCCATTCCCTGTTATTAGAATTAAGCTGTCTTCGTTTACTTAAATGTAATATTAGAAATTAAATATCGCGAAAATCTAAACGATTAAATATCGTTTGCGAAGAAAAGATACGCGATCGCGAACGCGCGAGGGAAAGAAAACGCGAACGAGAAAACGCACGCGAACGAGGGCCGGGAGCGAGAGGACCGCGTGCGCGAACGGGGGCCGGGAGCGAGAGGGACCGTGCGCGAACGGGGGAGATAACGCGAACGGGGGCCGGGAGCAGAGGGACCGCGCGCGAACGGGGGCCGGGAACGCGAGCTGGGGTGACGCACGCGGACCGGCGCGGCGAAAACGCGGTCGCCCCTCACCCCGCGGCGCGGCGAAAACGCGGTACCCGCCCCCGCGACGCATGAAAACGCGGTCCCCCCGCCCCGCGAGCATGAAAACGCGGACCCCGCCCCCGCG